>JABXWE010018390.1:0-15624 GCA_014611495.1 Limonius californicus | reverse complement strand
TAATTCAATCTCCTTCAGCTCCAATTCGCGTTTTTTATTTACATTCACATCACTTGTGTGCATTTGACTAAGAATTTCTAATGTAGTCTTTTGTCCAGTAAATGCTTTTGCAGCTTTTTGAAGAGTGGATGATTTATCTAAAAAAATTATGTATTTTTACTAATTGAGAATGCAATTATTTTTTAATTTTCTAATTAAACAAACGAAATAGATAGTGTTACTTTTATATTAAATTTTTTTTATAACCTAGCTCTCTAGCTGGTGTAAAAGTTCGCTTTGGTGCAGCTGCTGAAGTTGACTTGAGACAAAACGTCGCCAGTTGTCAAAATGGTCGTTAAGGTTGAGTATCCCTTACCATAACAGTGTTGCCATATTTAGGTAAACAGCACCGATAGAAATCGTGGTCACTTCTACTTTACAACCTCTATCGGTGTTAGGGAATACCAAATAGCAACGCGATCGACGTTTGTCATTCCGATTTACTGAAATTCCAATCCGATTTGACCACTTCTATTCGATTTTGTAAAAGTTAGGGAATACAGCTGAAAGTAATTAGTAGGTACATTTTTTACTATCTCTCTTCAACAACTGGTGCAACCGACCACATTAACTAAATTTTAAGTATAATTTTTATTAAAGATATTTATAGCTACAAAAAAGCAGTGGCGGCTTGTACTAAAGGGCACAAGGGCACGTGCCCACCCAATCACCAAGATAAACACAGAAAGAAATTCACATGTAATTCAGTGCATTATTTTAATTTCATTATTTTAACGATGATATCAAATTTTCCTTCCGCACCACGGGCGCGGCTAATACGCTCAAAACTATGTTCCGGGGAACGCTCTGATTTGTACCTACTTATTATATAGAGCAAGATTCGGGCTATACGCGATATACCAGGCGAATGGGGCACCGAGCACATTGTTCCCGATTTGCAGTCAACGTTTGAATTTGCACTTTGGAGCGCTGTTTTCGCGCAATCGCGCGTTTGAATTCAAAGACGAAAGTGACGTTTTTTCAATGATGGAAGTTAATTGTGTGCAAAAAGATCGACTGAACGCATTGGCGGTCCTATCAATAGAAAAGAAGTTCGTCCAGTCTCTCCCGGATTTTGACAGCAAAGTCATAGACGTCTTTTCCAGCATGAAAAATAGGAAAATGGGTTTTATGTACAAAAAAAAGGTAAGTTTTTTCTTGTGCCCACCCTCTTTCTTAACTCACGAGCCGCCATTGCAAAAAAGATTGCCTAAAAGAAATATTATTTGTTTCCTATTTATAAGATTGTAATAAAAAACCAAATGGAAGTTGTATTAGGTATATTTCAAACATATTGTTATGTTAACAATAAAATAAACTTCATACAAAAGGTACACCCAGCTTTAAATAAAGCCGATTCATCCAATAATAATTACACTATTTTTAACATTTACAACTAATTAAATCTTGGAACAAAATATACCAAATTTGACACACAAATTCGTTCATTTCTAAGTAAAGCTCTTAGGCAGTCTATCCCTACCTTTACAACTATTCCTAGAAAATTTCTCCTCTTTATACGAAAATTAATACATTCTTTACATTTTTCTCGTAATAATATACACGTGGCTATAATATTTATTAAATCACACAATTGAGTTTAATTTTATATTTAGAGATCACAGAAATAGAGCTGGAAATGAATGTCTCGTGCCTTCAAATGGCTTTAATTTCTTACATTAAAAAATTATTTTTCCAAAATTTAAGGCATGTAGTGCAACTAATGGAATGTTGCAAAAATATCTTTTTGTGCATAAATATTTTAGTTAGCAGCAGCTATGGCCCCAAATGATTGACTTAACGACTTATCTTGATTATTCCGCTATTCCAGTCCCATCTCTTTTTGTACATTTATTGTAAATTTAGATAAAAATTACAATATTGTCAATAAAAGTATCACAATGTGATTACAATTTTAATCCATAATTTCAAGCTGCCCTTAATTTATTATCAGTGTCAAAAAAAAATTGAAAATGTTAAGCTACATAATTCAACCAACATGTTCAATGTTTTCTTGGGGATGTAAATATATAAACAGTTCAAATTAAATATCTGTGTAATAATTTTGGCACATATTCGTTACTTACTTGGTAGTCCATTTTGAATAAATTCCTTGCATAAATTATTCACAGTATTTATCAATAAAGTTTAAAAATAAAAATAATATAAAATACTATAAGTCATTTCTTAGTTATCACTAAAACTTGCACATTTCGATATCATTGTTGTAAAATTGGCACTGAGAAGTCACTAAGTTACACATAGTTTTTTTTATATCTACATTTGCACAGTTCATCACTTCTCCTCGTCCTTCATATAGAAATGTTGGGGAGGCTCTCTTAAATTCGGCGTGTCAGGAGAACACACTATATTAACGTGTCTACTGCTATTACTACTAAGGTCTGTGGGGCCCTCCATACTTAAATCTGTAGGTTTTTCATCATACTCTTGATTTCTAATCACATCATGCTCTGTATCAGCAGGCTCGGGTTTGATTGTCACATGACTTAATGTTTGAGCAGGTGCTGGTGGACGGGTTGGAGACATTTGTTGGCGCAGCAGGGAAATGTTCTTTATGTTCTTTAATTCAGTTGGATTTCGAAGAAATCTATAAAGATAAAGTTTTTTTTTAGTACCATCACAGTTTCAACATCCATTAAATAAATTGAAAAAACTTGGAAACAATAGAAAAACAGAATTTGTAACTTGAAAATTTATTGAACAAGACCTAGGAAGGTACAAAGTTTTGATGACTTTTCTGTTCTACCATAAAGTCCTGAAATACGTTATTTAAAACGAAAAACTAAAAAACAATCAAGAAACGCTTGAATCCTAATATAAAAGAAGGAACTACCAGGAAGGCATAACAATTTTGTTGAATACTTTTCTATTTAAAGGTGGTTATTTGAAAAAAATTAGAGAAACTAAATCAAAGATACTTACTGATAGCAATGGCGTTCCCCTTGGACTTTCCTTAGTATATTGACCCTGTAATAATATCTAAGGGCACGCGACATTTTGTCATAGTTCATTGACAAATGATTCTTCTGGATTCCCCATAGTTTAGCAAGTCCAGCTGGATCAACAATTTTGAACACCCCAGTATCCCGATTTTTCCAAGCAATATAACTGGTGTATCTCTGACTTGGATCATTCAACAGCTGCTGCAGGAAATCCCACAAAAGTCTACCATCTGCAAATTTAAAAATAATTGTTAGTTAATGAGCACCTAATTAAAAGTCTGCAAAAACATACTTGTGTTAGGTTCTGGAGATTCACTAGGAAAGAATTCCCGAGCCACGGTTTTGAAAGCTGGACTAGAAACGGCTTCCTTCGGGCTCTTGGGTGGCACGGAAGAATAAGGCATAGGAGGAGGTAACGAATAACCAGTAGGTGTGTTTGGTGGACTAGTATTTTGAGCACTTTTTCCACTATCAGGAAAACTGTCTTCATCTGAGTCCGACTGATTACTTCCACTACCACTACCATTGCTTCCACTCCCGCTACCAAATATGGAATGTCCATACGTCGTTTGCTGATTGTTCTCTGCATGCTGAGGACTCCCAGCCTGACTGTCCACTGAAGGTGCAGGACTTAATGTAACCGAATTACTTTGTGCCATTAAATGAGCTGCTAATGTAGCAGCATGTGTGGAGTGAAATGAATCACTTCCATTTTGAGCAAGAAGGTTCCAATTTGGAGTCGGGGGGTGTGAATGAGGTGACAAGGGGTATGCATGACGTGATGTAGGGGTAACAGGACTCGATGGAAGGCAACGCTGTAAAATGTTTGCTTCACGGACTAACAGCTGCAAGACATTATGAAGAACATCTCCTGAACCAGGAGCCCTTTCTGATAAATCCGTCCTTGTTAGTAGGCACATAGCTTTACCTGAAAGAATAAAAGCATTGAGATCATTTAACCACCTTTTAGCGCCGTGGATAATATAATTATGAAACAAGAATATACAATGGAAAACTAACATAGTTACGTAAACAGAAGTAGAAAGTAAAATTACATAAATAGTAAAATATGCTTACCATTCATTTGGAACATGTCCATATCAATGGGTTGAAGGTCGTATTCCCTTTCCGCCCATCGAAGGAAGGAGACCACATCATCCCTAGACCAAACCCTTGGGTCAGTCGCAAGACTAGTGGGTAATTGGCTCTTATAATCCAATAAAGGCGACGATGGAGGTTGTTGGGGTTGTGGAACGGCCGGGAATCCCAAGGGATATCTCCAGAGTAGATCAGCACTAAACGGAAGTGGAAGAGGCAAGCGATCCATAGCGGTGCCTGTTGGAATAGGAGGTAAGGGACCCGGAGCTAATTTCATATTTCAGTCCTGAAACAAACAGGAAAACAATTTTTTTAGTAAGACATATCATTTGCATGGAACGAATCGGTAAATATAGCTTTAAACGCAGGTTCTGACGACTACGGAAGTTTCGCCAAGGACAAACGAGCCTTATATTTACATTTACATTTTTCCGGTATTTTAACTGAGACTGTAATTTATACAACAAATACGATGGTATTGGCTAGTTCTTGGCAAAACCTGAAAGAATCCGTGGTAAACATTTTCTTAGGGGAAAATCCAATACACATGGTTTAACTTTGCAATCAGGGATTATAACCAGAAGCATTCGCGCTATTTTAACATTGGCAATAACAAAAACAACTTGGCAATTTATTAACGAGGCGCTGGCCGGCTGACCTTCGATTTTTTGCACATTTCCCCGTCTTTTAGGAATTCCGCGTGACGAGACAACAAAAAATTCTGGAAATCAACTGGTTGTTTGCAAATTAAACTTCCCCACAACCAACATGCAATAAAAGTCTAAATGTCGTTATACTTAATCCTGGCTCAAGACATTTATGACAGGAATTATGAGAAAACAAAGCTATACGACCTTAAGAAGTTTAACTATGTAGTAATTAATTCGAAAAGTCATTATTTACGTCCGCTACCTTAAGAATTTTAAATATTTGTTCTGCAACTGGTACCAAGTAGAAATTTTATGCTCAATATAAATTATGCGAAACATGGTAAAAACTTTTCAAAAAAATGTAGCGCTGGATAAAAACCTTCCGAAGCAAAAAATGCTGAAATGGAGAAAGACTGTTAGCAAAACTGGGGAAAAACCTTTTAAATTTGTGCAAATCTCATCAGCAACGAACTTGAAAAGCAACAGGTAGGAACAGAGAAGCTGTAAGTGATTTCCTGGTGTTAAAGAGCGTTTGGAGCTCCGGTAGTAAAGTGAACTGAACCAGGAAGAAATGTGTCAATGCCAACGCTTTGGAATAAACGGTAGCACGTCACTCGCGACACTTCCGCGTCGAATGGTTTTCTTCTTAACAACTATAAAATTTGAGATAGAAAAAATAAGCTGAAATACACAATAGAGAAAATACATTCGTACCACGGGCAGCAATTTGGTCAGGAGAGAGAAAGTGAATGAAAGAGCGAAGACTTAATAGAATCCCCAAATTTAAATAACAAAAAAAAATGAGTTATACATATGCAAATCACATATACCCACTATTCGCCCACAAAAACAGATTTTTTTCTATTTTTATACCTTCGAATCTAGACTTCGCAACGATATATGTAAAATCATTTATTGGCCCGGCTGTTCCTATTGCTGTAAAACGAGTTTAACTAGTTACAGTTTAAGGCAAGTTAAATTTTATAGAAACTATAAAGTTCTTAGAATTTTAACAGACTATTGGCAGAATAATTAAACTTTGAAGGCGCCATTTCCAATCTCCCTTAGATGTTACCAAAGAACCTTTGGGTTTTAAAAGGCCTCTAAATAAATAATTCAGAATAAAACTAAGATGTGTTATGGATTACCAGTTTTAGATATTTAAGAATGTATTTCCTACATTAAACATCAACTTCCAGGTTACAAGCGTTCTGTATTTCCTACAACCATTTCTGAATGATTAAAATACCAAAAGTATTATATATAAAGCAAAGTTATATATATGTTTTTCTATACTTTTGAGATTTATATTTATTATGCGTTACGGTAAAACAGTTACGTATATTACAAATGCGGAAATGTAATATACTAAGTATTATGTATTGTATTTTAACATGAGATAAATGTTTAAATGCCAATTCATTGTTCGAAGTATGAATACTGGAATAATATTTACCATTTTATCAATCTAAATATTTCGTTTGTATTTATACCATTCAGGTAACATAGAACGAGTCAATTCTACGATATGAAACATTTTTCTGGAAGTACTACATTTTTAACTGTGTGAATCTACAAATGGCATTAACTAGATAAACTACCTACTGATTGCCAATGGTCGCTACTATTTAACTTTTACCAACCAGCAAAATATTATTTATTATTTGTTAAGTCTACATACATACACGTACATGTTCTGTACCACTTTAATTGTTGGCAATCCCTAATCCAATTTCATTGACTAGAATCTTCAAACAACCTGTACACAATTTGTTTTATAAAATATTACAAACGATTTTCGAAATTACATGTCATGCTATTTCAGCTAGGTCTAATATTCCAATGTGCTAACACATTCACTTGCCAAATAATTAGCATAAAACATTTGGGAACTATTTTGAAAGCACCTACATCAAGATCTTGAAATATTGGGACTTCACAAGCATTTCTCGAATCGATGT
Organism: Limonius californicus; assembly: GCA_014611495.1. Classification (NCBI taxonomy): domain Eukaryota; kingdom Metazoa; phylum Arthropoda; class Insecta; order Coleoptera; family Elateridae; genus Limonius; species Limonius californicus. The sequence goes on along the minus strand of JABXWE010018390.1, from coordinate 8,913 downwards.
TAAATTGCGCTTTTACCTTAGCGCTGAGGAGAAGAACGAGGCGGGAAAGAGAGCCGCTGCTCAGCAGTAGGGCGTAAACGTCATAAACTATATCATTTTCAATATTATGGGGTTATTATCTTAATACCAAACATCAGATAGACAGAAGCCAATAGACAACGCAGAAGCAATTGAGGAAGACCTACATCCAGCAGTGGATTGGTATAGGCAATTCCTGATTTTCTTAATATTGAATTCCACACAAACCCATGAGATTCTTGAGAATTTTAACCTCGGTACGGTCCTGCTTATAGTCCAGGAAATAACACAGACATATTACATTTGTAATGGAACGAGTAGGGAGGCCCTCGACTGATAAGCAATTTTCCCACTTCGCAACATGCAATCAAACGAAATTGTTTGCCCATTATCGCGGTTAACTTGGCAATTATCTTTAAAAAATTATAAATAACTATGACAGGAAGGCAGCACACAATAATCCACTAATCATCACACTTCCGAAGCGCCACTCGTGCGTAATATTATCAGGTAACTTGTGAACGTGAGCAATCGGCGACGACAAGTATCTTATTTTTTACATGTAATAAAAATCAGGTATCCGCCAGCGAAGCTGCTGATTGCGCGTCCGTTTCTCCAGAGCAGCACTGGAGAACGCTTAACATACCTCCAATCATTATAAAATCGTTATGAAATGGTAAGACGCGAACTCCATCACGATATGTGCATAAAATTATCCGTCGTGGGTGATTGGCCGTTTCAAGGCTATTAATTAACGCCAAAGAGACCTGTCTCTTGAAGAGCCTGAATTGCTTTTTCTCAACACAAAACCGCAGAAAAATTCAAACAGGTAGCTGATACTCCGGTCGTTTTGCATAGTTTAACGAACAAGGTTAATTCCCATGTGTAGCACTTGTCGTGCTCATCTGCGAGTCTGGAAAAATTGCGATTTTGTGAACATGCACATTCCTTACGTATAACAAGAAATGAAACTGATTAGCATGACAGTGTAACTGCAGTAGGAAGTGACCATATCACAGTAATCAGTTTGTGCTAGAGGGTTAGACCATGGAATAGCAGATTTTTAAAGGTCATTTCACAGAAGACAATGGCAAATCAAGACGAAACCTTCTCTGGAGATGTACAAGCACTTCCTGCTGCTCGGAGCACGCATTAAACTGCAGATCCCTATGCTTTTTTACACATACACACATATACTGGAGGCGTAAGACCGAAAGGAAGATCGAAGAACTTGAAAAGATAACTACATTATTCAAATTAAAGAACGTAGAAATTTTGTAGGTAAATAAAATTTAGAAATGAGAAAGTTCTAATTGTTAAGTACCCAGAGAGCGTTCTGTACTATTTTATATTACAGTAAATTATAGCAAATTTTAGTGAAAGCATAGCGTCCTCAATCATGTCACCGTGGAAAATTTTCAGAACTCATACACTTTCAAGATTTTCATACAAAAACAATTTAAAATTAAGACTAACGCAACCTCAAACTGGCCCCTAAATAATTTTCTACTGCTTAAAATCATTCCCATCGATACCATTTTGGAGGTCTACGAGTAAGTACGTAAGCAGAAACAAAAAGTTTGTGGTTTTTTTCTCAAGAATTTTGGCGACAGCTGCATAGCCCACAGATTAATTCAACTAGACAGCGCTGCAAATTGTTATTTACGTAGGTGCCGAATTTGGGTCATCATCTCGTCACTCTTGTTCTGATGCAACAATAATTGGTGTAATACAGAAACCGGAAAGAAAACGAATTTTTGCTTTAGTTTTCCAACTCAACCGATTTATTATGGACGATGCCTCTGTAGAATTCACAAACGTGTGAATAGTTAATTGCAAAAGTAAGATGACTGTTACATGAATATGTGGAACATGGAGCTTGTTAACTTACATAACTTAGAAATCGGGATAGCCAAAATTATACCGTGGAATGGTTATAACCGGAATCGGTGCTCGAACCGGAAACGTGATTCTGTAGGTGGAATATATTGTATAGCGTTGCTTTCAATTTGCATAGCGACAAAATCAGGGCAACTGTCGCCAAAAAGTTAATTGGCCATAATTTGTTTTTAAAATACAGCCTAAAATGCCAAAACAGATAAATGGGACTCTTTGAGAATATGGAATTTTGTTTAACAAAGTAATCTTTGTAATGACAGAGCATTTAATTATTATTGAAACATTTAAGATCTGGTTAAGTGAAGCCCGATGTTATGACGTTATGGTAATTGAACATTTGATTCAGATCTATATCATCAATTTTCGGATAACGTTGTCATACGTACTTGTGTTAATTATGACATTTATAAATTGTCTAAGTCACAATTTTCCAGCATAAAACATGTTGTATAATTCCGTCAGTTCTAATTGTTTGTTTCTCAAATAATTTGAGGTTATGTATGTGCATTGACGAATCAATTCTGAATTCTTCAAGCCATTTTTTTTTCGAGAAACTTTGGTGACTTCCTTACGTACCTTGCAAGTGCGCTAATTTAGTAATGTCATGATCTTTGGAATTAATTTTTAAAAAACATTTTAGAAATATTCTCATATTTTTACTACTACCATCAGAATATGGCGAACAAGCCTACAGTAGGTAGGAAAATTCCCAAGTAGGAAAGTTTAAACAAACTCCAAAAAACAACCATTCAATCCAAAATTTTCCATTTAAATCGATAACGCATCTGTTGTTCCACAATGGATTCTGATCGTTGGTTTTTGCATTTCTCGATGGCATTCTTAAACTTTGCTCTAACTTCACTTTCGACAAAGTTCATACCTACTTGAGATTTTATCCCACTTTCGATTTGGACATTAAAATGGGTCCTTAGTAGTTGCTTAAAAGTAGAAGCCATTGACTGGTAATCTATCATCAATTCTTTGCAAAGGAAAGGTTATCAGCAACCAGTTACTGATTAAAACGGAAAATTTGAGTATTTTCCATTATAAACTAGACGGTTTTAATTCTCGAAGACTCTTCGATAAATAATGTTGTTTCAAATTGTCATTAAGTGGTTTGGCGCTTGCAATATTTACGTACACAATGGGTAAATTTTTTTATTTACAAATTATTAGTGCATATTTGCTCAACTAATAAGTGCACTAATTTAAGTGCTATGTCATTTCAAGCACACTTTAGTATTTCCACGAACACCACAACATGTTTTGTAAAACAACTTAAACTTCAAACATTACGAAAACAAACCTTCAAATAATAATAGGAAGCATTAAAAGTGCACTTTTATAATGTACAGTACAATCACGATAATGTGAACACTCGGTTACGTAAATGGTGCAGTAACATAACACCCAAATGTTAACGTTGACCTACGTATGACGAGATATTGATTACTGTCGGTGATCTGAATAAGAAAAAGCCACTTTCTGAAAGGAATCCCCTAACTATATATCAAAAAAATTTAGAAATGTTTGTTAAATACCCTAGTTACACCGTGGTAGTGTGAACAGTTGCTATCTATGAACAATATGTTCACATTATCATGAGTGTACTGTATCCTGTAGAATATGGTACGACTGGATTAGAATTACTTTTTAGTTTGAAGTCAAAGGCAACTGCTTTTCAAAACCACTATCAATCGCATAAAATGAAACGTGGAGATTGTGTACTCTAAAATGTGGTTCATAATCTGATACATAAATCTACATCCGGTAATCGCAACAACTCAACTTTCGCCTAACTTCATTTCCTTAACGTAGCTAGTAATAGTAAATTTCGCGATGGTTATAAGCCAAATTTCTGAATGTTAGCTATTTAAATTTAATCATTTAAAGGAAGACCTTTTTCGTTTAATCAGTTAATTTTTATTGAATTATCCATTCATATATCCAACAGGTTTCATGGCACTGCGGTTTACCTTCAGAAAAAAAAACAAAGGCGAACCAAACAATCACTTGAGGGAGTATTCCTACCGATAAGCTGACCGAATTTCCGACAGTTAATTATTAATTACCGGGAAGCTTATAAAACACGAACAACTCAATAAATTCTAACCCACAAAGAGATTGTCTTATGAACAGTTAGGTAATTCCAAAGGAGTGGACGTGCCTGCACAATTCCGTTAGATCTTTTCTATTTTCGAGGACAAGGGGCAGTAGCTGTAGGAAAATCCACGTTATCTCCAGATCCTGGATTTCAATAGTTTTTCTTTTCAAATGCCGCAGATTCACAGGGTCTACCCAACAATAATCCTCGGTAAAACTGTACCTATCCCAAAATTCCAAAGCCTGTTTGAATCCCGAATATGCAAAGTGGTTTATACCTTCCGAGAAATTCTGACCCAAGGATGGGGCCGAAGGGTAGAGCGTTTTCAATGGCGAATTAATCACGAGGAAAAACTTTGAGCGAGCCTAAAATACATCTGGGAGCAATAATTGGAACTGGAAATCGAATTGTTGTTTTTCCCCTTTTGCTGACGCACGCATTAATTCCTGGAAGTTATTTTACGACATTTGCATAACAAATCAACTGAGTGGAAGTAAGTATTTTCCAATAAGAACATCCATGTAATACAGCATCCCACACTAATGCCTATGTACTAATCAATAATTTTGTTGATGAAACCAGCAAAACAGGGAGTGATGCAACTAGAAAAGCTTATCGGTGGGAGTTGAATCTCACGCAATTTCTTTATGGATCCTGAAATAGTTCCCGTCCTAAATGAGCCGAATTGGGCTAAAGTGGAACGAAATCAAGTTGTTATAACTTGCAACATGCAAGGCCCTGAAAGACAAACCATTTAGGGATCATTCTCGATGAAAGGTTAAGCCTTGGCAAAATCCCCCATTTTAAGTTTTAACAAAATCTCTTCGCTTTCTCTGCCGCTGTTAATCTACGCTAACATAATTACAGTTGGGTGCAACAGGTAAAATTTCTACAGGTAGTTGCAGGGTCAATACAAGGGAAGGTTGGGTTGCAGAAAGGCGGCAAAATGTTGAGGGTGTCGATATTTTGGTGGTTTGTTTCCACGGCAAGATTATGCTTTTCGAAATGTTTAAAACTGTGACTAAATGGAAATTTTAGAACACAGAAATTACTCCAACGCAGGCATATTCTGTTATTGTCTGCCTAATAACCCATCATCATAATTAAATGTGACTGAAATTTCACACGTGAACTATAATAAAGGCGGCAATAATTAATATCACCCGACGTGAATATCATAATGAGGCGTATTATAAACTATTGCGTTAGCACTGCTTGTTAATACAATACAGGATTGCAAGCTTTGCGATCGATACATTGATCGACATGATGCCAATTAAAGCGTTAATTTGATAGAAAATTCATTAAAAAGCAACAAACGGTAACAATAGACAATGGGAAAAATTTCAACTTCCTCAAAAACAATTTTGTTTACAGTTAAATTCCATGGGTGCAATTAAACTCGAACATGGCTTTATTGCAATGTTTAAAATAATGTTGGAAAAATAATCGAATTGGGTATTGTTTAAAAACGACCTGGGATGGTGTAGGAGCCGGATTTTTGCCGCAATTTTCATTTTTAGTAACTTTTGTAATTATATTTTGTGATAACAACGCAAGGTTGAAAGAATGTTTTAATGTTACACTTTTTATATAAAAATCACACCATTGTTTTCTCCAACTTACACGGTAATAAAATGGAACAGTACAGGAAAAAAGTTCCAAAGTTGCGTGGAGTTCAAAGAATACATTTTAACGCTTAGATTTTCTCAAAATTGCCCAATACAGATCTGCGTATTTTAAACCAAACTCGCTTGATAAGATTACACTTTAAAATAAAATCAATTTGTACGGCCAATCAGAAATTATATAGCCTTTAAAATTGCAAGGAACAAACTAAATGACAATTGTTTTAAGCACAACTGGAACACCACTTTGCTACAAAATGGCAATAATCTACCTATTCCTTGTATGACGTCTTAGTCAAAATGATCCACCTTGATTTGTGGTATTGCAACATGTGTACAAGCCAAACATTATCAAGTTGTCACAAACTCGCCATATTCGTTTTATCTAAATCGCTGCTGATACCACGTGTAAAACATAAAATACGAATCCACACATGATTTTCCAACAAATTGGATGTGGCAGTGTAAAACAGATCCATCGGACTAATGTAAAATTTTACTGAAAGACTGTTTTCGATGTGCAGTCGGAAATTTGCGCCAAAATTAGCGGCTTTCGAGAAATTCTTGATACAATCTACGGCATTACAATTTAATGAGCATTTAATTTTGCAAGTCACTCAAGTTTCGTAGGCAAACTCGTTACGTTTCCGGAAGCGCAATAAATACTTGAAATATTTTGGAATATTCGAAAACCGGAACTATCGCGATGGTTAAATCCCTACACGTGTTTCCTCCAAAGACATAAACGCACATAAAACCATTCTGCAAGAAACAAATGACTAATTATGCAGGATTTTAAATTTGAATCTTGCCAAACTTTAGTACATTCTGAATTAGCTTGTATAAGGAAATCATTCGGTTGTTTTCTGCGACTTAAAAAAAAACGAGTAAAAACAGATGCAAGTAAGGGAGTTTTAGTAAAACAATTGTGATCAGGAAAGGGGCGTCACAGAGGAGCACCCCACGGGCCGGTTTTGTTTTTGTTTTTCCTACACGCGGACGAATTGTAACAATTACTGCTGTTGCGATACAACACATTAGCAAGTTTATTATCACGTCGTAACAACAAACAAGTGTTAAATAAAGTATTAAATAATCACCTTCTGGTTATCGATGATGTAACGTAATATCCAATCACAGAGTAGTAATCCAGTTGCACATAAATACACAAACACTCGCAGTTCTATAGTATATCCTTAATCGACGTCCTTTCAATGTGAAATGTACAGGATGGAACATGCATAACATGTAACGACACTGCTGATAACGCTTATCGGCGCGAATCGACAGTAACGTAGCAGCAGTAACTGTGACCTGTCTCCGCGACTGCCACCTTACCACTACCGTTCCGAGTTTGAATTTTGTTTGCGTCTAACTTCCCAGTGATGGTGTGTGCGAGCGTGTGTGTGTGCGCGGGAGTACGCGCACCGGCAGCGGTGGTGGTAACCACTGGTTTTTCGTAGGAGCGGCGTTGCCACGTTCCGCCGGATCTGCACTTGTGGATTCGAGGGGAGAGACGCGCGACCCGTCAGACTTCCTCAACTAAATCTGTACCACAGGATCATCGCGCTCGAAAATAAATAACTGCTCTTTGTAGGAGCAAGTGCGTTTAGGGCGCACTATGGGGCAGGTGGTTTGTCGCTTTTGCTGCCTTCGGATCGGGGACAAACGGGGAACGAAAGGTCGATTTAAATGGTTGTTAAATAATTTATTAAGTGGAACAGTAGGAAGTATGTGCCGTAACGTAATAGGTCGATTATTACAGAATCTGTTTTGTAATACGCGCTGCTTTACCAATTTTTATATCATTTAAAAATGAGGAGAACGGTCGGACACGTGGGTGTCTTATTATTTATGACGCCTTGGGAATTTAACGCTACACTTGCTTGACCACTTGTTTTCAAACTGCTCCTTATTTGCTAATGACTGCTATTGGTTTCAGAGCTCCAGTATGCAAGAGGGATTATCCAAACCCTGGCCGACCAGAATATCGAAAACCCAATGGAAATAATGTAGAATACTTGAATAAAAATAATATCGATTGCAATAACATTTAACGCAAATAAAATCCAATACAAACATGTCTAATAGAAATTATGTCGAATAACAAAGTCGTCGAATAAAAATTAGGACGAAAGAGGAAAACCTAGAATAAAAATTATCTTAAGTGGAAAACCCCTTGACTGCCATGCGGAGAATACAATTTTGTATTTACCATATTGTAATAAATTTGCCATTCGATATTTTTGATTTCGGCATTATTTTGTCGACCTTTCGCCATTATTTACCTTTCGTATTTTTATAATTCGTCTTTGGTTCATTTGTAATTTTCCTGTGTTGCTCATTTTGTATTTTACATTATTATATCATATGGTCAAAAAGTTTTCAAATTAGGGAGGACTATGGAAATTACTATCCAGAGTTAATCAAATGTATGGAACCATCCATATATCTAGGTAACCATTTGTTAGATTTTTCTGAATTTTCGTACAGGGTGATTTCAAAATATGGCGGATTCGAAAATGATATCGCCAATGTTGCCAAGTTTTCAGTGTTTCCGAAATTCCTGTCAACTTCATTATTTCAAATAGAACACACTATATTTTTATAACACTCGATAGGGAATTTTTCATTAACGTCATTGACATACCATTTGATATTTTATTTTCAATAATAACACAGATATCTAAAAAAACCAACAAAGTACTCTTGAATAATCGAATCTAACTAAAACAGGGAGAGGCTACTCATTTAAGTAGGTGTTCAAATTGTTGGCCATTGACTGTCTTACAATGAGCTAAACGATTATGCACTGCATCTACACTGTTTCTGATGTGTTCTCGTGGAATATCCTCAATCACTCTTCGCATAACAACTTTCAAATGTTCGAGATTATCTGGTCTTTCTCTGTATACGATATTCTTAACATGTGCCCGTAGAAAGAAATCTAATGGTGTAAGACCCGAAGAACGCGCTGGCAATTCGATGGTCCCGCGTCGTCCTATCCATCGGTTTCTGAATATATCATCAAGATATTGTCTTATATTACATGCAAAATGCGTTGGCGTCTCATCTTGTTGGAACGAAATATTTTGACGTACTTCACCATTTCCATCGAGGAACAAATTTATCAGCGCAGGGACAATTTCATTCTGTAATAACATGAGGTATCTGTCACTATTCAATGTTCCTTCAATAAAGAATGGTCCAATAATTCTGTCGTCAATGATACCAGCCCAAATATTCAATTTCTTGGGGAATTGA
>JABXWE010018388.1:0-26399 GCA_014611495.1 Limonius californicus | reverse complement strand
AATAGAATATTTTACGTATAAGTTGAGGTACCCGACACCGCAAGGTATAAGGGTTCTGATTATATATATATATATATATATATATATTTTGGAGAATGTTATGTGAGGAACAATTGTACCCATACCATATTCATAGGGTGCAGGCTCTTATTGTGCCTGATTATGCTGCACGTCTGGTTTCTTGCCGATGGGCACTGACAAGAGTTGCGGAAAACGTTAACTTTGTTAGGGAAGTCTTATTTACTGACGAAACAAGTTTCACAAGAAATTCCATTTTTAATTTCCATAACAGCCATGTTTGGTCAGATGAAAACCCTCATGCCACCAGGACAGCTTTTTAAATTTTTACAAAAACTAGGTAAGAAAAACATTTTTTGGAATAAACTGTTCCAAAAAATGAATTTCTGTAACACTGTTTTATTGCTTTTCAAAATATTCGCCTTCAAGATTTATACACGTTTGCATTCGTACAAACCAATTATCGAAACATTTTTTCCATTCTGATATTGGTATCTCAAAAACATGGTTTTTGAAGGCTTCAGTCGCTTCTTGAGGTGATGAAAATCGCTGTCCACGCATTTTTTGTTTGACATTCGGGAACACAAAGATGGCGTTAGGCGGTAAATCAGGTGAATACGAGACATCAATCCGATGTTTTGTTCCTTCAAATAATAAATTGTTTGATGTGTTGTGTGAGAGCTGGCATTGTCATGATCAAGAATGATCGCGATGTTTTCAGTTGATTTTCCTGATTTCGTCAATTACTTCTTGCAAATAAATTGTTGTATACCATTCAGCGTTAACTATTCTTCGATCCTTCAAAGGAAGGGTTGCGATATGTCCAGTACATCCGAAGAAACAAGCGATCATTTTTTTGCAAGGGTTTCGTGAACGAACAGCTTTTGTGGGATTCGGTTCATCTTGGAACATCCAAACAGTGGATTGTTGCTCAGTTTTCGGTTCATACGAATATATCCAAGTTTCGTCGCCCGTTACGATGTTGTATACGGATTTTGCAGTTCCTCGGTCGAACTTTTTGAGCATTTCCTTACACCAAGTAACGCGAGCCTTTTTTTGAGCTTCGGGTCAATTATGCGAAATCCATCGGGAACAGATCTTCTTCAATCTTGTTGCGCACAGCATCGATGTTTTTTGGAATAACAACCGACTTTGATCGACCTTCACGAAATTCATCACTGACGGACGCACGGCCATGACGAAATCCTGCAAAATTTCTAAACAGTCTGTTGTGGTTTGTTGTGAAGGATTTCAATAATGAGTGGACTGTATTTATAAATGTTTCTTTATTTGCAACTTAATACATGCACATGAAACTGCAATCGCAGTAGGCAGGTCAGCCCTTGTACATGGTTGAAGGAAGGATGACCTGAAGATCCTGCCGCAACATTTGGCACCAATAAGCTAAAGCTAAAGCTTTCGACAGGCATCGGCGTCATCAAAGGGATGCCGGGGTCGCACAACTTGTTCGCATAATGTTTAAGTAAAATAAAACCGACCATCGGCACCCTTATAAAGAAATACATTCTTGCTACATTACAAGCTTGAACACAGTCCTTTCTGTTGGTGTTTCATTACCGAAAGTTGAACGAAGAGATTCTATGCATTGTTGTTGAGTTAGGTCTTTACTAAAATGGTAAAATTCATCCAACGAAAACCTTCACGTGAAATTTCCATTTTTTCACAAAATTGCTTTTTTTAAAAGCTCACTGTAAACAAACCACTCGGTCAATTTCTAAGCTGCCACTGTTTTCACCATAACAAATGACAAATTATACGAAAATAGTAATGACACATATCGCCACCTAGTGATCGGTTGTAAAAACTTAAAAGGCCGCCCTCGTATTATTGAATCGAATTATCAACAACGATTTTCAATTAAAGTTTGGTTTGATGTTTTTGGAGACCATATGTTAGGACCTTTTTATCTGTCGAATCGTTTGATTGACCAATTGTATCTTGAGTTTTTGCGTAATGCCTTGCCAATATTGTTAGAAGACGTACCCCTCATTCATAGAATGAATATGTAGTTAATGCACGATGGGGTTCCTGCACATTGTTTAATCATGGTCATAAATTTCCTAAACGAAAATTACAACAGCAAGTGGATGGAGCGAGGGGATGCAATTGTGTGACCACCTAGATCTCTTGAGCTCAATCCGTTCGACTTTTGTATTTCTGGGTATTTCAAGTCGTTAGTTTATTGAAGCCCTGTGAATAATTTAAGCGAATTGCGAGAACGAATAGAACATGCCGGCCAGACTGTTCGTACGAATTCGGGAATCTTTGAAAGAATGCGGCTTTCATTTTTACGGAGATGCGAAGGATGTGTACAAATGGAAGGAGGACATGTAGAACATTTATTTTAATTATTTGTAATTAAAATGTTTTATTTAAAAGGCTATTTGCTTTAATGTGTGGGGAACTTATTGAAAGAACAAAAAATATATATTTTCTTAAAAACATTCCATTATCTCGAAAACAGTTGATTTTGCAACGCATGTTTATTATGATTTTTTTGTTTTCATTCATGAGATTTATAAGTGGGTAAAATATTCGAACGTATTTTTTAAACACCATGTATACCTATTGGTCCATAACGTAATGGTTCTGCTAGTTTTTGTAAAATTATAATTTCTTTATTAATTTAAATGAACTTTATATTTGGAGAGCTACACTTACTAGATTTGGAACATCATTGTCGACCTTAGTATTTCTTGAATAGGTGATCTCGGTCAATTATTGTTTATTCTTGTATTAAAAAGAGAAGAGAAATAACTAAAACAAACCTTCAATCGAGGCAATAAAAAGGTATATAAATAAACCACAATCACAATTTCTCTATTATTCATTGTACAGAAGAATTGACTTACAATTTCATTTCTGATTCGCTTCTATACTGTATTTCCCAACTCGGAAGGGTCTTTTAGTACCTAGGGCGGCACCGCGATTGTAGTAAACCGTATCGAACCGCAAGTGACACATGATGTGTTACTTAACCAACATCTTCCACATGAGCGCTCCCTTATGAATAAAATATATAACACCAAATATTTCTATAACCCAATTTAACCGTTACACCGAGGCCACGCACAATAGAGCTTAAATATGATTTATGAAATATTTTATTTAAGGCAACTGCTGCTTGACACCCCAAACATCGGTAAATAGTCGCATGGTTGTTGGTGTTCCCCTCGCTCTGGCTCTCTGCGTTTATGGGAAATGATTTCCAATGTAAATCACCGACAGTTGGCAGTTTTATTAACATTGTACACTTACAAACAATTATTTAAAATTAGTGGTACTGTTACGTTTCGATTTTTGTAAAAAGTGTGCGTTACAGAAATTATTTAGAAGTGGTTGACAGAAGGGTTTGGAGTTTATTTTAAATAAATGACAAACAACGCTATATCCTTATAATTGAAAGTGCAATTCGAGTCATTCAAAACGAGGTCGTGTACAACAAGATCTTAGGTATAACGAAAATTTAATTAGTAAACATCCGGTCTGCATGGTTTACTGTATTGTATTTCCTGATTACAGCAATCAGAACGTAAAATATTTTTCACAGTTCTAGTATGTGTGTAATTTAGAAAATATTTATCGCTAAGTAAATTTTACTTAGAATGACAAAGATTACAATTTAAATAAGGTGTATTAAGGTGCTTTGGAACTTTACTGGATGGAATTTCGTAATTGGGGCCAGTATTTATGTTTCACATTCAACCAAAGAAAGTTTTACCGTTAACAGACAGAGCAAGATACTAAAGTCAAATCCTACAAAATAGATTTAATCTTGTTTCAAAGCTATAAAATGTGTTAACGTTTTCGATGCCCACATGGGATCATCCTCAGACTAATATGAGAAACCAGCAAAATTACAACATTAACAGATCAAAAACCATTGTGTAGGAAAATATTAAAACATGTAGCGCACCAAAGGACTGAACTAAATAATACAATTCATAACTGAAGAAGAAGCCAATAACCTCAATATTACAGGAATAAACTCACAAGTTACAAACAATAATATGTTAAAAGCAATGTTCAAATGTTACCAAACAAAAGACGCACTCATGGCAACTAGATCAGCATTTCAGAAAGCCGTTGAACTAAAATTTTAGCGACAGACCGGGGCTGGTTGTCTTGACGAACTTTCGGCAAAGTCGCATTTGCCATCTTCAGGTTTTGTCGGATAACTTTCTGCTGGTGCTTCTTGTAATACGACTGTCGGAGATATATATATATATATATATATATATTAATTTATATATTGCTATGGTATTTGCCCTATATTAATGTTAATATAATAAATAATAACTTATACTATGTTAGTCTTATAATATAACTACGATAACATGAGATTTTTGGCTTCGTAATGCTTTACGAATATTAAGAAGGATATTATTTTCATGATAGGAGGATGTTTGTACCTGAAATTGTTAATAATTAGTTTGTTTATAATGTAAGGAAGGATGTTTATAAGATCATATCGACAAATATTGACTAATGTATAGGTACTTGATAAGATAAAAAGGTTTCAGATGATGTTCGGAAGTGCTTCGTACCAGCATCATAAGTAATAAAAGTGTTCTTGAGAGGAGACACTCTTTAGTGAGTGAAGTTGAGACATCATAGTGCGATGTGGAAAGTTGTTTTGGTTGTTTTAAGGGTGTGAAGGAGCCCTGAAACTTAGATTTTATATTAGTAGGAGTTTAGATTTTGTAACTATGAGAGTAATTACATTTATTTATGTTTCATTTTGATGTTTTGGTTATATTTATTTTATATTGTATGTAAAGGAAAGTTTAGAAGGAGTATATTTAGTTAATCTGAAGTTATTTATTAGTTTTTCATAAAAGTGTATTTATAATTTATTTTGCAGGTTAGAATTCTTTAATTGGTTATTTTTCTACGTTTTATAAATGTACAAGGTGTATAATTTAATTCTGTATATTTGTTATTAATTGTTCTTAATGTTTATTGTATTTTTGATGTGTTTTGATGAAATTTTGTGTTAAATCTAATTATTAAGCACATGTACATTTTTTATCTCAGATTTGGATGTTTTTGGTGTTAAAAGATGTGTAATTTTATCAGGATTGTAAATCTGATATTTGTTTATTGAAATTTTATATGGTTTTATTGTTATTAATAATTTTATAATATTATATATCAGCTGTAAATTGTAGAGATATAATTTGGAATTTCATTGGTCCATCTTATGGGGAAATATGCGCCGAGGTCTCAAAATTCACCAAAATTTGTATTTAGTCTGTTTTAGATGCTTGATGTAAAAGCACGTATAATGTATTCACTCCTTTGTTAATTATTAATTGTGCTTAAGAGCCAATATTCAAAATTATGGGTGGTGCCCAAAGTTGTTTACCTAAATTGTTAAGGTTATGTCGTTATATTAAAAAGTTATAATTTATGTTAAAGTTATTACTAGTGTTTATATTAATTTAAAAATCAGAATAATAAAAATTTAGTTTTTCTATAATTAATAAAAAGTGTTTAATTTGATTTAAATAATTCAACTTACCTGAAGTGAACAGTCAACGGTGTTTTCATTTCCAAATTTATGGAAAATAAGTTATAAAAGCCTGTTAAATGCAAAGTGCTATTATTACTGCATTAAAAGAAGGAAGTTACTTACCATTTCTTGGTTATTTATTGAGTTTCACTGCAACTGTGGGTGATTTATCAACGAGCGAGGTCGAGCTGAGTGGAGACGCGATCATCTGTTAGTTGGCGGGAATTGTTGACAACTCATTTTTGACAAGTCAGATGTACACAGTGCTACATCAACATTGGAATACACACTTGGAGTCAACATTTATAGGAAACACAGATAAGTCTTTTTAGTAATTTTATTGATGTGTGTTGAATTTATTATTATATTTTGTAACTGTCAATGGGCGAGGCCACGAATTTAAGAACCCTGAGATATTTAAAATGTTTGTATGCTGTTATTAATAATTTATTTTATGGGCGTAACCAACATACAAAATTTGTATTTAAGCTAGCCGAGGTATATTAATCAAAATTACATTCGATTATTTTATTATTAATTATATTTATTGGCATAATACATCGCAATATATATATATATATATATATACATACATACACGGAAATGTTTGTTACGTATTTTAGATGTTAAACTATCTGTAGATCAGAATACATAGTGTCCAAAATAGTTATCATTTTGTGCTACGCATCACATATACCTTTTTCTGGAGGTGAACCTGTATCTGCAAGTGAAAGAATTTTGTTCTTCGAAATGCATTTTGCATACTATTATATACTTCGCAGCGTATAGGCATATAATCCATTTGAAGGTCTCATTTTTTCAATATTCCTTAGAAAATAATGTAATGGCGCGAAGTAAAGACATCTTGGAGAGTAGCTTCGAACTGCAGTTTCAGATGGTGATATAGTAAATTCTTTCCGCAGTATTTTGTATAAAAATTCTGCATTGCACACATGCTAACGTTGTGCAATGCCCCACCCGATCCCACCCTATCCCGTGCATTCCTACCCACCTACTGGCATGGGGTGGGCCTGGCGTATCCAGGATTCACCCTCGAGTCGGCTCCATGTCAGATGATGATGATGATGATTAGGTTGAATTCTAAATATTTCTAAACAGGAAATTGCTGTAAAATAAAACTACCTGGGTAACGGAGCTACACAGGGAGTCTCAAAATTGATTCCATGCTTTTGCAATTTGATTCAGGGGGCTGGAACAACTCGAAAATTAAGTATGGACATTTTTCCGATTCATCTTCGTTATAGAGTTATTGATGAAAAAGTAACTACTAAGTTTTATCGCATGGTCGCTCCAATTAGTTGTGTAAAATAATACATGTTAGAAATTTCCTGGATGACATTTTCCCTTAGAAGTGGATTACAAGAGGTAGACTCATACCATGACCTTTTAGTTCACCGCATCTGAATCGTTTGGATTTCTTTTCTGAGAAGCTCGTATTGACGCTACGGTGGTATCAATAAACAAAAATATGCTACAGAGGGTTCGTGATTGCATGATAAATCGTGCGGATGTTTACGTTAACGGAGGACGGAGGCAACCAATTTGAACACATTTTGAGCCAATAGATGTGGATAATACCTTTTTTATTCATTAATAAAAATGAATTAAAAAGTTAAATTTTAGTTTTTTATCAATAAGTCGATAACGAAGGTGAAATGATAGGAAATGCGATTATGTAGTTTTTGTAGCACTTTCAGCACAACCAAGAAGTGATACCAAGTTATGTTTTTAAATATCATAGAGAAGATTTTTAACTTACAAGTTGTAGTTTTTCTGATGACACCAACCGATATGTATTTTATTTCAGAATAAAGTATCAAGAAAATAGAAGATAATAAATACAGTAATATTTTTTATAAGGTTTAGTTTAATAAATATGTTCAAGTTGTATTTCCTCGGCAGCAATACAGACCTTTAAAATTAAAGGGCGTGTTAAACATTTGAATTGATAAATAAAAATTGATATAGTATTAGTACTTACTGATTATTTATTATTCATAATATCGCATTTAAAATATGAGATGTTTAGCATAAGAAAAGAAAAAAAATGCTTCACAATATATAAGCTAAGAAAGTATATCATAGTATTTACAAAACGAAAGTCGATATTACTTGCGCTTATACTAGATCTGTTATAACAGGTAAAATGTTGTTTCATTTTAGTACCGTTTCTATCATTCTCTCTTACCTAAGATATTTTTGGTATTCAGAATAATAGTAGGAGTTCGTGAAACACCACGTATATTTGATATTTGTTTGTAAAAATAGTATCAAAAAGTTGATATACTAAAATACTATCTGGTTTTGTATAGTTTAGTTAGGTAACGAAACTGAATCGCCATATTCCTGTAAAATGAATTTTAATATTTTCAATTACCAAATTAATTTTGAAAGATTTCGATTTAGTTTTTCTAAGAAATGCACATTACATTATCAAAACATAGATATCAAATCAGTGTCATTGCGTTTATAACATTTCAAGGATTAATTTTATTTCTAAATAAAAGAACAGTAAGGAGCACAGGGACTGATAATAAAATGGAGTAAGAAAATTCCTACTAGTTGCTGGATAATTTTAATGATTTGTGCCATAAATTTGAAGCAATTTTGAATAGAATGTGAATAAGTTTATTTATGTATTTATATACAGGTACTCAGTGTTTCTCGGTATGATAGTAGAAAGATGATTATGTGTACAAATGCAACTACCAGTAGGCATTTTATTGGATATATAAAAACCTTTGTAACTTAACTACTCTGTAAAATGTAGCACCATATGTGGTAGATAATCGACCCTTAAGTTTACATCTGTTAATGAGAAATTAAATTTGGGAAATGTCAGAATGGACACTTTCTCAAAGTCGTTAAATCGTACCAAACAGTTGTAGAATATCCTCACCCAAAATAATCGCTCAATCAACCCGCAAAAGCTCGCTCATTCCAATAATAATAAACATGTTAGTGTAACCGAGGCATAACAACCGCACACCCCGCATAAATACCGGCAACAGCCCCGGCCTAATAGCCTTAAAACCCCCGGGATAAGACCCGGAATCGCTCTGTGTGTTCAGATTAACACGTATGTTTAATAAATAGCCGGATTTTGGCAGCTGTCCTCGAGTACCGAGGCCCTAATCTACAACTAACCCCTATGCAGCCATTCAACGCGTTTAAGTTCGAATTTTATTGTAAAGCTCAATAGGCCAGGAAGGTTCAGTTGGACTATTTTTTCCAATTGTTATGACACAATGGTGCAAACAATTTGTAATAATATCGATGCGCTTTTGCGGCTTGTATAAATATATGTACGTCCCTGCGTTCATGGTTTTCTGATTTGGTAAATGAAAGAGGATTTGTGATGTGGCCAATGAACGAGTTTGTTCTAGGGTAACAAATCAAGCTAGCCATTGTGAACACATTGGGGAAGTTTTCTTCCCTGTGTCGTGGAGCTCCAGTAACCATTACAAAAGTTTTATTCGTGGCACAATTAACAATGCGTTCAGTATACAAGGAGCAAATATTTGGAAATGTGGAGATTTTGAGCACTCTGGCTTCCCCATATAATTCACTACAGCAAACAGAATTATGAAAAGGATTGCTGAAAAAGGTCAAGAAAAAAGCTGCTAAAATATAGATGTGAAATTATAAATATAATTAGGTTAAATTAGTTTAGGGATAGGTGAGATTTGGTTAAGTTAAGTTAGATTAGGTAAAAATTAGCCTAACTTAGATTAGCTAAAATTCAGGAAATGTGTAATTCTGTAAATTACAGGCATAAAGGACCTACAGCTTAACGTGGGCCCGAACCACGGGAAGTGTAAACACTTCTACTCCCAGAGAAGATTTACTAGGCAGAATACCTTGCTGGTTTGCCAGTGCCTTGCGATTGACTCCAAACCAACACTTAACGCGCTGACTCCTAGCCCACGACCGCCTCTTAGGTTAACGTAGCGTAATAAAAGTTTTGGATAGGTTGGGTTAGGTTAACTTACGACAGGTTAGGTTAAAGTTAGGTTGTGTTCGGTTAGGTAAGGATTATATTAGGTTAGGTTAGATTATTTTTGATTATATTATGTTGGGTTAGATTAAGTTAGGTTACCTTCAGTTACATTATGGTACCTTAGGTTAATTTAAAAACCTGTTAATTTGGGTAACAATTACATATAAATAGGTTATTGTTAGGCTAGGTATGGTCACATTTGAATAGAATAATGGAAAATGTAGTTGTGTACTTAAGCAATATAGTGTTATGGATAAAAATCGGTATGGAGACGAAATGTAGTTAGCAAATTATAAAGCTTTCTGGATGCATTTAGGGAAACCATTTCAAAAGGTAACTGAGGATTATGCTTAAGTTAGAACAGTTTAAGTTACAATATGGTAGGTTACAGTATTTTCAAATTACGTAAGGATAGGTTACACATAAAACAAACTAGATTTATTTAAGTCAAGCTATGTTATATTAGACTAAGTTTAATTCAAAGTAGGTTTAAGTATGATTAAACTATATCAGTTAATGAAAAAATGTCGGTAAGGTATAGATACGAGATTTTGTAATTTTCTGGAAACATTTGAGAAATCTGTTCGAAGAGTCATTTGTAAAGGTCTAAAATGGAGATTAGGTTCACGTAGAATTAAATTAGAGCAGATTAATTTATATAATATTCAACTAAACTAGACTTAGGTTAGGTTGGATTAGGCGAGGTTAGGGTTAGGTTGAGGTAGAGTTAGATTACGTTAGGATTAACTAACGTTAGTGTTAGATTAGGATATGTATAAATGTGTTATGATCGTTACATAACAGTAGGTTAGTTTAATTTAGTATTATGTTAAGTTAGTTCGTACTTACCTGTAGCTTTTGGGAAAGACTTGACGAAAGCGTTTGAAGAAATCACGTGTGAACGTCAGAAATGAAGATTATGTTAACGTAGAACTAAATTACAACAGATTAATTTAAGCAGTATTTAATTAAATTAGACCTAGGTTAGGTTGGGTGGAGTTAGGTTATGTTAGTGTTTGTTGGCGTTAGTGTATGCTAGGAAGAGTCTGTTAGGTTTGTTACATTATGGTAGTTCAAGTTAATTTATTTTTCGTTAAGTTTGGATATCCTTGAATCAAACTAACTTATAATTAAGTTAGTTACGCTCTACCACATAGGGCTAACACCAATGCAAGCTAAGTGTAGCTAAATTATATTAGGTCTAGGTGAATTAAACATAGGTTAGATTAAATAACAGTTAGAAAAATGTCAGTTTTCATATAGTTTTGCCAGGTTTCGTCATATAAGATGGAATTCAGATTAGGGCAGGTAAAACGTAACATACTTTTTTAATGTTTATTGGTTATTTCTAAAGTTGAGTTGCTCACTTTGAGCTTAAACCATCAGTTTGTTAAACTCCGGTTGCAGTTATCTGTCAGACTGTTGATCAGCCAAATTTAATCAGAGCTTAGTTAACTGTAGTTTAGCCTACGCAGTTCAGCTGTTGGACAACTTAGTGCTCTCTAACGGCTAACCTCACGAATGTTTGTAAGGCGTATTTGAAAGGTTAAGTATATACAGTGCCGGCCCTAGGGGTAATGGCGCCCCGATGCGAAGATTTTTTCGGCGCCCTTAATGAATTTATTGACTCAATATATTTTCATTGCAAACTATGTTCACTGTTCCGCAAGGTAATTCCGGCGCCCTTCGCCTATGGCGCCCCGATGCAACGCATCCTTTGCTTACCGTGTGGAGCCGGCACTGAGTATATAACCTTCTAACCTCTTGCAATTTGCAAGAAGTTTTTCGATTAGTTTATTAATCAGCAAATTCATGTATTTATTTGTTATAATATTTCAGGCAAGCAAAGCACGGTTTCGCACCAACACGGTAACCCGCAGAGTGGGCCCTGTAGTGCATAGCATAAACTTGCTTAGCTTTGCCTCACACCGCACCGACACTGCGCAAGCGGTACAAACGAGGATCATGATAATAATAATAATAATAATGTAATATTTCAAAAGTATAATAAAGTTATAATATTGCAAATTGTTGGTTTATAATAGCTGTTCTTCTGATTTAATCTATTCTGCCTATGTTCCTAACAGATCTAACATCAACAATATCTTTTCCAATACTTGAAGAATTTCAACTGGGGGTTCTGGTAATCTCATTTATGTAGCCATATTATGCAATATTGTACAAGAATAAACTACAGCAGGTACATTTCCTTTCTTTATTTTAAGTTTTAATGCTAAAGCTGGGAAGCGTTTTTTCATAACGCCAAAAAATCTTTCTATGGGATTCCTAGTTTTTACTTGTTATTCGTTATATAACTGTCCTTCTCTAGTAACAGGATTTCTCAGAGAAGTCATTAAATAAGATTTCACTGCATAACCACTGTCACCCAGAATTAAAATATTATTAAATTCTCCCGTTTCAAATGTGGCCCTTACTACACTTGTACTAAATATAGTGGAATCGTGATTAGATCCTGGCCATCGACAAACGAAATCCTGAATAATTAGGTTTGCATCACAAATGGCCTACACTGAAAGAAAAATAACCTTTTCGGTTTCCGTAAATCTCATCATCGACACCATCAGGTGATATAATTTTATTATGAGTGCAATCCAACGCTCCAATACATTTTGAAAATCTTGCTATATTGTAAAATTTTTGTATTTTTTATAGTTTGATGTTCTACCGTTTCTGGCATTTTAATAAATTGCCGATACTTTGAAGCTAATGCCCTGGACACTTTGGTTACTGCTCTAGAAATGGTTGACTTGTGAAATCAATGAAAATCTCCCACACATTGCTGAATACTTCCTGTTGCATAAAATCTTAAAGCAATCAGAACTTTTTGTGGAGCAGTGACAGCATGATTCCTGGAAAATAGTATACTTTGTTATACCTACTACTAAAATGCATTAAAATATTGTTACGCCTACGGGCTGTAACTGATAAGGAGCCTTTTGTCCTTATCGCTGGGATCACCAGAGATACAACCACCGTTATATAAAATGATTGAATTTATTCATTATTACGTACTACAAGACTATGACAACTTATTCTAAACCCTTATACTAAAGTACTTTTACCTAGCCATTGCTAGGTTTTATTTTTCGGAACACCGCCACCTGCCAACTATACACTCTCTACTCTCTACCAGTTACTATTCACCATTTACTCTTCGCTATCAACTGTTTTTCTATGCACTGTGGCTAATTCAATCTTAAATGTTCTTTTATAAATTCTCTTTTGCACCCATAAGCGATGACCTGGTTATTACTTAATTTCCCTTATCAAGCGTATTACTTATTCCACATTGCCTAATTTAATATTCTAATGTACTTTGATTTTGCTGAATAAAATGACGTCACCGCTTGCAACATAAATGTGTATGCAACTGAAATCACATTAAAACAACTATGAAGCAATAATAATTTAATTTAGAATGTTGGATATTGGGTTCGTAACAATATAACGTACCAATCAGTCTCTGGTAATATTTCATTTGATATCATGTTAATTATTATTTTAACAGCATCTTTCGGTAGCCGACACCTGGCGTGAAATTGTTCTTCTGAGAAATACTGGAAACAATCTTTTCTTTCCCTGTACAACCGAGGGCGATGGCTTCGGGGCTCACCGTAAATATTTACAAATTCTAGAAAATCCTCATCATCAGTGATATTACCGTCCATCATTATAACAATTCTTGTTATAAGTCTTATGTAAACCACGTTTAGTTCTTAATCATTGTCTGAACAACAAAAATAATAGTTAAGCTCGGTTTACGCGGTTTAAACTTTCACTGAGAAACTGGTCCTAAGACTTTCTGTGCTATTTTTTCAGAACGCCCTTTTCCAGTTACTTCTTTCTTAGAGCGTTGTTGATTATGACTTTTACTGAATTCAATACAATTTTGTGTAAAACGTTTTGTGCTTCCCATTTAGGAGACTTCCTTCTGAAAATTTCTCTACAGTACGTCTCGCTAGCAATATCATGATGGGGTGTTTAATTCTTTGTTGAAGTGCTTCTTATATAGAATATTCTTATTTCGCGACTTTTGTTTTCGATGACTATCTATGACTTTGTTTCCGGATAAACTATTTTTCAGGTTATTTTCGTCTTCAATCGTTGACTTCTAATTAGAAGCTTTCTTACGAGACCTTCATTGAGAGACATGTCTTTGGGCGGCTGATTTCGTCAGAAACGTTGTGTGTAGCGACTTTATTCGACGTTTCCTCATTTTGGAAGAATTCATTTCAGGCAACCTTTTTTGTCTTACCGGAATCATTCTTTTGAATAATTTTTATTCACAACTTTGTTTCTTGTGATCTTTGTTTGGATAGCTGTTTTCGAGATCTTTTTTCAATGCCTTCGGTAGCCTATTTTCCTATTTTCCATAGAAATTTCTTGTAGGTCATTTTTAATATTTTTTTCAGGTGATGCTTATCCTGAAATTTTATTTTTCAATAAATTTTTTTGCAGTTGTTTGTGTGAAGCAACGCACATATAACTAGTGCATGTAAAACTAAAATTGTGTTAACTACAGAAGATTTGTCAATATACAAAAAATGTTATATATATATAACCTAATTTGTTACACAGCAATATTTCTCAAGTTATATGGAACGACAGTAAACCTATCAGTAAAAATTATTAGACAGGACAGTGTCTATTCTTTCATTCCTTCCTGAAAGTATTATCGATCGGGTGCAATAAGGCCCTTAAAAGATTTGTCGTTGCTACTAGAATACTTCATTTTGCAAGGAACAATCGTATTGTCAGCTTTTAGCTACGCCATAAAGCAGATTATGGGAATTGCGAAGTGCACACAGTTGGCTGCTGGGTGGTATTTCACGGTAATTTACTTTCCTACAATGGTCGATACATGAGGATGTGTCTAATGGCGAAAATCCCTTGGTAGCTCGTCGTCGTGAGATAATGAACGATAGTCCCGCAGGGACAATCTCTGGTGATGGATAGATGTTTTCTCCCCTGGCTGTAACAACATAAACACGACGAATGCGAAAGGGTTGTGTTTGGGATTCTGACTCAAAACTTGAAATCTCACAAAAAGATTTATGCTTAAATACTGAATTGAAAGAGATGTCTACCTACGTAGCAACGGTGGGTGATTTCAACGTAAGAGTGGCACACAAACCCGGGTAATATATGAAACGCAAGGGAACATTTAAAGGATTTGAATGTACGAGTAAAGCACAAACCGGAAAAATTAAAGATAGAAATAGAAAATTAATTTTATTCCAATTCTAATATTATGCAGTTTCTTAGGTAAAACTATAGAATTTATAGGACCGTAGAGGAGATATTTGTGGAAGGTATTTCTGAAATTTCTTATTCGTAAACTACACCCTTACACTTTGTCAAATGTAACGATTAGAATACATTGTGAATTTTTAGAGAAAGTTGTTAGCACTTTAGTATGCAGGCAAATTGAAAAACAAACACACTTCATATGTGCCAGTAGCATAGTCAGTTTTTATTATGGGCAGTTATTGTGAAACAGACTTTTCCTATTTTCCGCAGTGTCATTAAGATTTCTCACAATTTGTACCATTTTTTATAAGTAACTAAATAAAATAGATTATTCTATTAACAATCGTTTGCAATTGATAGACAGTTTTGTATAATACACACCAACATATAACAAAATAATGCCCATTAGCTCAGAAAGCAGAGGTACTTATAATACAGGGTCTGGTAGAATAATAGACCCAATTTATGTAATTTGAATTTTAATAAATTGATTAAGTTGCTGTATATGCTGAAAAGTGTAAGATTTGCCGTTTTACGAAGTCCTAAACGAGCTGCCTTGCTTCATTCTCAAGCATTGAACGTATCGGATAAAACTCTCCGTCGCATTTTAAATGACTTAAAATGTCATCTATACAAAATTTAAATTGTACGCCAAACTACCACGGAGTTTAGAAGCTCGGGTTATGTTTTCTGAACGATTTCAACAAATTTTGAACAATAACCAAGGTAATTGTGAACAACTTCTAATGATTAATAAAGCTCACTTTTACCTGACGGGATATATGTCTAAAATTACAGATATTGACCAATAAAAAACCCGATGGAATTACATGAACAACCACTACAAGGTGTTGAAAAGTCACTGATTGGTGCGGAATTTCGTCATCCAGAGTCACTGGTCCATACTTCTTTGAAAACGTTCACTGCAGTTACAGTAACATCTGAACCTTACATAGCCATGCTGCAAAAATGTCTCGTTCCAGAACTTAGAATTTGTAATTTGGATAACATGTGGTTGCAGCAGGATGGTGCCACTTCGGACATATTTAGCTAGTCAATGTAAATTTTACGATTAATATTCCCAACTAAGTTAATTTCCCGATTTGGAGACATAAGCTGGTCTACAGGTCACCGGGCTTATCGGCTGGTGCCTTCTTTTTTTGGGTGTATCTAAAATCAAAAATGTAAAAATTGGTAACTGTTTTTTCGTAATTCAAAAACAATTTTTAAAATATTTAGAAAAATAAATTAACATTTTAAATTGGGTATGTATTCTGCCAGACCTTGTATGTATTAAATACTGTTGTTTGGTAATTTGGTATTCATATTTGAGTGCCATTTTATTTTGTACAGTACTGCACAAATTGAATTTAAAACCTCTGCCATTATGCTGTTCCTTGTAGTTATGACATTTATTATGAGAGAAGGAATCTACGACGAAAAACCCCTGGACAAAAAACACCGGACATAAAACCCCCGGATAAGAAACTCCCGGACAAAAAAGCCGCCGGACAGAAAACGCCCAGATAGAAATGCCCCGGACAAAAACTCCCGGTCAAAAAATGTATTGGCATTTTTTATAAAGTGGTAATCATCAAGCTTTCAAGCTGCACAAAATTTTCATAGTTTTGGTTATCCATCCTAATATTTTACAATAAAGTGTAAATTCATTTTCGTCAATTCTTAGAATGGTTTTGGAATTATAGTCAAGGTAATATATATTTGCCACTGGAGATTCTTTCCGAGAATAGAAATTTATTACACCGGGTACCTAATTGCTAAATGTAAGAATAATATTTAACTATAATTGAATTCTACTTTAATATAAATTATTATTATTAGTATCAATTTTTTAATTTATTCGATGTTACAAAAAGAATAATCACGACAAAAATAAAGAAAGATACTATACACGCTATACCCTCAGAAGACGACACTATTGTGTTAGGAGACTTTAACGCCCGTATCGACCAGGGTATTATTCTGGGCATAAAA
This sequence comes from Limonius californicus, assembly GCA_014611495.1. Lineage (NCBI taxonomy): Eukaryota > Metazoa > Arthropoda > Insecta > Coleoptera > Elateridae > Limonius > Limonius californicus. Next base: position 9,558 of record JABXWE010018388.1, on the reverse strand, counting down.
CAACGATTTAATGAAGAAAAAATGACAATGGAGAATTGAAATTTCTCTACGATAAATAATTTAAGGATTAACAACACTTACTTCAATCCTAAACACCCATATAAATACACGTTCGAAAACAGTAGAGGACAAAAATCAATGATAAATCATATATTAACGGATAGGAAAATTCAACCACATCAAATAGTAGACATTAGAACTTTAAACTCAGCTAATATAGGAAGTGACCACCGATTAGTATTGGGGAAAATTAGAATGAATATGAAAATGACAGGGAAAGACAAAATCTCTAACAGCAGAAGAAAAACAGAACAATACAATATAGAATCACTCTGGAACGAATCAACAAAACACCTCTATAAATACATATAAAAGAGAAGATTGAAGAGGAACCTATTAAACAAGAAAATAACGTAGGAAGAAACTGGGAAGAACTTCGCAGAAATAGGTACAGAAATAGCTGCAACAGAAGCATTAGGAAAACGTGTATTAAGGAAAAAAAAAGAACCGAACAAAAAGCCATGGTTCAAAAAAGAAATAAAATAGAAATGTAAAGAAAAGCAAAATAAAGCATACGTATATCGCTAAGAACACCTGAATCACATGAAGAATATAAAAGAATAAGAAAAGAAACTAAGATACTAGTGAACAGAAAAAAGGAAAGCCATTGGGAAATATTCTGAAAAAGAATAGAAAATGATATTTATAGCCTACAAAAGCAGATTTGGAGAATGATGCGAAACCAAAGAAAAGATGTAAGAGAATTAATCGAATCAAACCGTATAACGAAAGATGCATGGACAAAATACTTGAAAGATCTCTAGGAGCAATGAAGTAAATAGGGAATTAAGCTTCACACAAAAGAAATAGAAAATCCCCAGGACCAGATGAAATAGTAAATGAGCTTTTAAAGTACGGAGGTCCCAGGCTGATTGAGGAACTTACAGAACTCACGCAAAAGATTTTAACAGAACAAAAAATACCAGACGAATGGAGATTAAGTACGACATTATTAATGATTAAAAAAGGAGAAAAGCAAGATCCATCAAACTATAGAGGGATCAACCTACTAAACACCACCTTAAAGCTAATAACTAAGATATTAACTAACAAACTAAATACCATCATTACATTAGCAGACGAGCAACAAGGGTTTAGAACAGGCAGATAATGCACAGACGCAATATTTATCCTGCGGCAAATAGTAGAAAAATCTATTGAGTATAACAAGCCAGCATTTATATGTTTCATCGATCTCCAAGAAGCTTTTGACCGAATCCTACTTGAAAATGTAATAGAACTACTTTAGAATAGAGGAACTCCACAAAACATAATCGAGACTATAAAAAACATCTATGCGTTTAACACAATTCAAGCACGAGTATACGAAGAATTAACAGAACCAATTCCAGTCCATACAGGCATTAGACAGATCTTTTTTAGTCTTCTGTTGTCCACATGTATTAGTAGATGTTCCAGTAACGGGTTAGTATGAAATTACATCTGGTACATATGGTGTCTTAAGGTCTACGTGAAGAGTGTAAGACGACTCATTGAGCCCCCTATATTTAATATAATAATGGACGAGATAATCACAGAAGTACGCGCCGGTAAGGGGTATACAATGGGAGAGAAAGATAAAAATTTTATGTTACGCAGATGATGCAGTCCTCTTGCAGAAACCGAAGACAATCTACAAAAACGTCTATCACTTTTCAATAAAAAGACAGAAACACTAAATATGGTCATTTCAACTGGGAAAACTAAATATTTGACAAGGAACTGCAAAAAGAATCAGTGAGATGCAAACTAGAACTAGAGAATAAGATAATACAGCAGGTTATGACTTTCAACTATCTAGGCATAAATATAGCAAATAATGACAGCAACACCGAAAATGAGGTAAGGTTACAAGTAATAAAGGCAAATAACACAGCGGGATGTTGGAATGACACGATATGGAGAAATAAACACCTAAACGCAGACACAAAATCGAGGATATACAAAGCAACAGTACGGCCAATACTGACCTATACAGCAGAGACAAGGCCGGAAACAGAAAAAACAAAGCGGTTATTGGAAACAACAGAAATGAAAATTCTCCGAAGAATCACTAATAAAATACTATACGATAGAGACAGAAGCGAAAACATAAGAAAATCATGTAAGATAGAACCAATCAACAAATGGGTACAGAAACGAAGAATAGAATGGAACCGACATATAAATAGAATGCCCAATGATCGAATTGTAAAAATCGCCCGAGATAAATCACCCATAGGAAGACGAAGCACAGGACGACCTAGAAAACGGTGGAGTGATAGTCTAAGATGAATTAAATAAATGAGGCAATTCCGAAGAAAGAACAGGCAATTAAGCCTAATATAGAAGACGGAAGAAGAAGATGTTACTTTGCTTAAGCGACTATAACTTAAAGTGCATATTTTCAGTATTTTACGTGCATAGTTGCATGCATATGTTCCAAATTTTAAGTGCACTCACTTTTATAATAAATTTATAGATTTTGCTTATAATAAAATTATATTGTCCTATTTCTTTTATTTTTTTTTGTGTTACATAGTTACATACAGGCTGTACTAGTCACTACTCTCGAGGTAACGGAACCAGTACTGAACGCAGATCACAACCACCCGGTAAACGAACAAGAAATAAATGTTACGCGATGCATGCAAGAGACGAAGCAAGAGCAAATGACGTTTTGGCCAAACCAGGGCAAATATATAATATATATGTCCGGGGTTCATTGTCCAGGCGTTTTCCGTCGTGTTCCCGAGAAAAGACATCTTTTAGTTTCAGATTCTTGTTTGGATATGTTAACACTATTTTTCCTGGTATTGCTATTATGTCTAAGAGCAAAAGTATTTTCAAACGAGACCATGCAATAAATATTTTTTGATGTTTCACCAAATCATAGCTTTTTTATTCTTACATCGTATTTGCTTTAAAACAAACTACTAGCAGGCTTTGACGGAGGCACAGCTACAAAGAGCAAAATATTGCAGAATTTGAGGTTAACTTCAATTAACTAAAGTTTTTTATTATTGTTAAAAGTACGGTCTAATTTTACCCAAAAATGGGAAAATCCGCCACGTGTTGGCAATACTGCTTTCAACAGTTTTTCTGTTTACAAAAAAATTTTATATTAATATTAGAATGAATATTTTATAGAAATTTGTGTAATAATATGGTTTCAATTTCAGTTCAATTGATTCACAATTATTTTTATCGTGGTTAGCAGAAAAACATTGCTAGACGAATTCTAAAACTATGGTTTTGAATCCCTCTCTTAGCTAAACTACTGACCCGCGCAATTTAATTACTGGCCTGAAAGTTAAGTAAGATGTAACGCTCGGTATATAGGTAGCCTCAGTATTGAAATACATTCTCCATAAATAACAACTTCCATTTGTTTAATATTTTATGCTAATAATAAGGGGACAAGAGGGTAAACGTAAATACTTAACATGTTTTTTGAGGTTGCTCTTTTTTAGATTTTGTTTTCGAGGTAAGTTTTTGATGAGCTAATGTACTGGCGTATACCATAATATTACCACAACAAAAGGAATTATCTGGGCATGACAATATGTTGAAAAGTGTTGTACTTCCTATATATCCTTTGCGACTATAAAAGTATAAAATAATTAAAATACATTAAAATTAAAATTAAATTAGGAATCTCTTGTATGAAAGTTTATTAATTTAATACCCTACTTGTTTGTTGGCCGTGCTTCTACCTCCCACCGTCCGTTATCCATCGTCGGATGAGTATATAAGGAATACACATTTCAGTATTTTGTGTTCATTTTAATTCCTTTTTTTTTTGAGGATTATATACAAACAATAAACTATATTATTTTTCTTTACTGCCTGGTGATTTTGAACTAGAACCGAGTTCCGTTTGGACATCTATTACCGGAACGGCGTTCCAGGGAGTTCTGGCTTGCTTTAACCTCTTCTGTACAATCAATTATTTAATAACTATTGGCAAGGGTATTACTTTGTAAATTCAACTTGTTTTGGCATTTTTCTGAATGAAAGTGGAAGGAGTTTGATCCAATAAATGTTTTAGTTTTGTTTTCTGTAACATTTTGCTTAATAACCTTAATAATAACTAACGATTGTCTTCTGTTGTGCTAATATGATGGTTTGTTTAGGCATCTGCAGACGATTAGATGCCATCTGCAATATTTATCATGATTTGTTAAAAATAAGGATTTTACCTTAAAATACCTGTTGAATATATATATATAAAGTTTATGTTATTCCAGATATGGGTACTTAATTAAGCGAGCTGTGCAGAACTGTGTGTTCAAGAAAATTGATAAAGAATGCTTAAAGTCTCTGTAAATGAGTTTAATGTTTAAGTCTCCTACCCCGACTACGCCATTGACTTTCCTTAAAATATATAAATAATTGCAAACCATTTTATGCAAGAGTTTCACAATTAATTTATTTATTAAATATAATTTAGATACGAAATATATAAAAAGTATTTTTTCACTAACTAATAATAATGTTAGGAGTACTACATACCCCTTCATCATCATCATCATCATCTGGCATGGAGCTGACTCGAGGGTCACTCCTGGATTACGCCAGGCCCACCCCATCCCAGTAGGTGGGAAGGAATTTTTATAAAAAATAGTGTTTGTTATTATCAAGCTTCCTTGCATTTTAATATACTGCAAATAAATAATGTAAATGTTTTCAATTACATTTTACATTAAGTAAATTTTCATTATCCTTTTACCAATATACATTAACAAAAATTAGCGTACATGTTAAATCGTATATTTGCAGTTTCAATACAATAAAATGTTGAAATTTCAAACTTTTAGTACCTAATATAAAAACATTACGGGCTAAATGGGAAACTCATTTATCCTTGTGTAAATTGGATCCTAAAAGTATTGTTACTTTTCTAAGTTCAAAACAGTTAAACCCCTAATAATAGGGATTAAAATGATAACTTTGGGGACATTCCTTCAAAGGAACTGCTTTTAAAGATTTTCTGAAATGTGGATTTTCTGGGAAGCAATTACCACTGGCAAAGTCGGTTAGTTATTGAGTATCATTAGCCTTAAACTTGGGTTAAGCGTTTTGGATAATTGTCGCTTGCCATTATTGCTAATGAAAAGGTAAGGATGCCACAGCACATGCATTTTACTAACTAGCTAATTCCTTTAAATCCAGGGAATACACAAACCCCTTTAGAAAACTGATTGAACATTTTCCGACTCTACTTAATTCCTGTTTCAAGTTCTGTGGCTCCCTTTAGGGCACTGCTTTCCTTTTTATGTGGATTTCTTACCTCATACACTCACTTAAAAATGCAGTTGCTGAATAAAGAAAACACAAAATAGATAATAGATTATAGGGTTCGCTATTTATTATTGTTGTAATTATTAAAGAGATAAAAACTATGTTGATGACACTGTAAATTTGACATGGATAACACAATAATAATCGAGAAGAATGAAATACATAAAAGACTATCAACATTGAAGAACAGAAGATCCCCTGGAAGTGACGGAATCACAAACGAATTGTTGAAGTATGGCGGCGAAGATCTGGTAAAACTGTTAGCAATATTATACAAGATAATATTGAAAACAGCACGAATACCGCGAGAATGGAAAACAACTGTGATAATACCGATATTCAAGAAAGGACAAAAAAGTGACCCGGATAACCACAGAAGCATAACACTGTTACCCGTAACTCAGAAATTACTAACAAAAATAATATTAGAAAAACTACAGCCATACCTACAGAACAACAGGGATTTCGCACAAATCAATCCACCACAGATGCGATATTTATACTCAGGCAGATAGATGAGAAAGCGATCGAATACAACACACAGGTCTTTACATGTTTTATAGACCTGAAGAAGGCATTTGATCGAATAAGACTATCCGACGCAACAAATATACTGAAGGAGTTAAAGGTACCCACACACCTAATAAAAACCATAAAAGACATACATACAGACGTAACGACAAAGATACAAGTGAGAAACCAGCTCACTGACAAAATAAGGTGTACAGACGGAATACGACAAGGAGACCCTTTGAGCCCAACTATGTTCAATTTAGTAATGGACCATCAGATAATAAAAAAGGTTAAAGTAAAAGAGGGGTACAGGATGGGCAACAACAACCAAGTGACAATAGTGTGTTACGCAGATGACGCGGTGTTAATTGCTGACTCGGAGGATAACCTACAAAGGCTGTTACATCAATTTATAACAACGGCTAAGGTATACAATATAGTGGTATCAACGGAGAAAACCAAATCAATGGTCATATCCAATTAGATGTAAGTTGGAAATCGAAGGAAAGATAATAGAACAAGTCATGAGTTTTCAATACCTGGGAATAGACATCTCCAGCGATCGACATACATATAAAGAAGTACGAAAGCAGACTATGAAGGGAACCCGCATATCTGGCAATCTTAGAGACGTAACCTGGAATAATAAGTATTTAACGACCGAAGGGAAAGTTAAAATCTATAAGACCCTCGTGGGACCCGTTTTGACATACGGAGCAGAAACGCGTCCTGAAACAAGGTAAAGAAAACAACTTCTCCGAACAACAGAGATGAGTACAGTGAGAACGATAATAGGTAAAACAAGATATGATCGAATAAGAAACAGAGACGTAAGACAGCAATGTGAAAAAGCGACATAATAAAATTCGTAAAAGGAAGAAAGAAAGAATGGAACAACTACTTCGACCGAGCAGAAGGAAATAGAATAGCAAGATGTTTTAAATCGGAAGGAAAGAGAAACTCTGGCAGACCACAGAAAAGATGGATAGAGAGCTGGGCATCTAGCCGTATAGAATCGTCGTAACACGTGAAAAAAAAAAACAGGATTTATCCTACATAAAAGAAGAAGAAGAGTAATTATTAAAATACTTAGCTAATTTTAATTTGAACGTAGTTAGTTGAAACATTTTCGAATGGCTATGACAGTATAAGTTGAGAATAGTTACCGCTTTACTACAGGACCTTCTATCTTCGCATTTATAAACCGGTTAAGTGTGGGTGAAATTTAGAAGTAAGTGTGCACCAAGAATTTAATAACACAGTTTGAGAACAAATTTGACACCTAAAGCAGAAGATAGATGCATTTTTTGATAGCTAATTGTAAATTATAAACGTGGAATTATGCTTTTATTCAACGAATTTTCGCGAAGGGCTTTTGTGTTAATAACACAGGTCTGCAAAATAATATTTTTGTTCAACTGCATGGGATGTTTTTGGTAAATATTATGTTTTCTAGTGTGCTGAATCCAAAAATGACTTTCTTTTCCCTCCATCGCGTACAGTTTTTTTTTTGCAAAATACAAGGTGTTTGCATGAAAAAACCATAAACTAACGAAAAAACCACTATTTTATTATAATGAACTAAACAATATTTCTTATAATTAAACAAACAATTTCTTCATGAAATGTACTTAACATTCCGTGTTCGTTCTTTTTGCTTATGAAACCTTTTCATCTTCTCTTTGATAGTTCTCCGAACAAGCTTCCGCTTCCTATTTTCTGTTTCCCTCTTGAGCATCCAACAGTAGTCAGCTAGCATATTGACGTCCCATCTTTCTTGGTAGCGTCTCTCGATATCACGGACATCCTGGTGAAATCTTCCACCCTGCTGTTCACTGAAGGCTCCCAAGTTTTCGGAAAAATAATCGATATGGGAGTGTAAGAAATAAACTTTTAAGCTCATCTTGCATCCTTGAGCTTTATAGGCAGCCAACATGCGTTGTACAATGGTTTTGCACCCAAAAATTTCTGCACTACGTCTTCTTCACGCTTCTTCTTCTTTTTCCCCCACTGTTTCTGAAAAGAGGGGATCGGATAACAGTTTTTGTATGTAGAGGCCAGTAAAAACTCCCTCTTTTAACTTGGCTTCAGACAATTTTGGGAATTTAGAACGCAGATATCTGAAATATCCCCATCTTTTGGCAGTGATTTAACAAACTGCTTCATACGCCCCAATTTAATATGAAGAGGTGGTAATAAAACCTTTACATGAGGAATCAAGGTTGTATTAATGACGTTATTTCCGTCGGGGGTTAAGGCGTCTCGAAGTGGCCAGTCAGCTTTTGTCCAGTGGAGATCTCTGGCTCGACTGTCCCACAAACAAAGGAAACAGGGATATTTGTATAATCTGCCTGTTGGCCCAACATTTTGGCATTTTGAAGTCTTCACAAACCATCCAGCGATGTTCTTGATATTTTATTTTCTCAAGCAATTCGACAGCATTTTTTGAAAAACCTAAATCTCTAACCAGGTCATTGAGATCGCTCTGAGAAAAAAGTTGGTGTCCCCCATCAATAGAAAAATTTGAACTAGATTCGTCTTGAGGAGGTAATGTGTTTCCGTTCTCAGAATCACTCAAAATATCATCCAAATACAACCTCTTGGAGCTATAATATATAACTAAAAGCACGAGCACAGTCACTTTAGGATGCAAAATGTAAACTGTTATTTTTACTTTTGAAGACGGTTGCGCGAATATGCTTTAAATACGCATGCATAAACACTAGAAAATAATGAGTGCCTACATATGAAATAAAAGTAAGCAATCACGTTTGCATAGGATTTTTAGAATCAAGAATAGGATTCCCTGTACTGGAACGTTGAAATGTTAACGGCAGTTCTCCCTCGCAAGGCAAACCAGCGAGGTATTCTGCCTAGTAAATCTTCTCTGAAGTAGAAGTGTTTACACTTCCCATAGTTCGGAGCCCACGTTAAGCTGTATATCCTCTATGTCTGTAGCACTCTAAACGCGCAACATGGGCATAGGAGAGAAAATCGCTACGTCTCGTAAGAAATAAAGCACTCGAAGATGAAGTAAACCATTCGCTTATGGTAAAGCGCAAGGATTTTTGAAGTTGTTCTCGTAATGAACTAAACAATCATGTGGGAATAAATGCCACCTGGAATAAATATCATCCGGAATCAATGTAACCAGAAAATATTTCACCCGGAATAAATGTCACCGGTAAAAATATCACCCGGAAGAAATATCACCCGGATCAAAAGAAATAGACGTGTAAGTGTATAAATGGAAAAATTGGAATTGCTGGTGAATCATCAAACCTAAGGGTGAAATCATAGCGTTACCAATTTAGTGAGAACAAAGCACCCTACAATATTAGTGTGGCATCGCGAAATCGGGTCTGTAAATGCTGATATTCTATCAATTTTGTTTTTTACCTGAAGTCCAACTTAATTAATTACTGCTTGTTTGCAGAAAATTGCTACTGTTTGTTTATGATCAGACAATTTTTTGGTTATATTTATTTCGGGTGATATATTTTCGGTAAGCTGAAAAAAATCCACGGAAAAAAATGCAAATTTTGGAAGTTCCTGGTCTGAAAATCACTTCACTTCTTTTCGATTTATTCTATAAATCAGACTCCTTAAATTCTTAGCTAAGTTATTTCTGTTCTCTCTAACGTTAATCTAATATTTACTAGCTGTCTAACCAAAGACTGTTGTTTTCTAAGTTCTTTCTGA
>JABXWE010018386.1:0-17386 GCA_014611495.1 Limonius californicus | reverse complement strand
TATTATGTAAATTATGCTATAGTAGAGGAAATTATGATTAAATATGATAAATGTAAACCTTATTAGTATGAAAGGTAGTTTACGTTCTTCGGATGATACTACGATGTGGTTTATTAGTGATCGAAGTGAAGTTTTTGTGGATATTCCGTAGAAAATATTGATGGAGACGTCTATGTCCTAGGTAGACGATGATTTGGGGTGTCCTGGGCAAGTTTGGAAGCCCTGAAATTTAAAGTTTTGTAAATTTGTATTTTTACATGTTATAAATATGTGTGTGTAAAGTTTAATTTGAATTACAAGATGTTAGTATTGTTTTAATTAGTTTATCTGTTGTATGAGGAAAGTATTGAAGCAATTTTGTTCATTTGAATAATGTTATTTATTTGCAAATTATGAAAATTAGAGGGAAATATTATTTGTGAGGTTATAATTGAATTTCGGTTATATATACTGTTATTAATAGATGTGGAGGATGTATTTGTGTGTATTTAACTGTATTGAAGGGTTTGGTAACTGTTCTTAGTAATTTTATAGCTAATTTGATGTATATTGGATAAATTTGAATATTTAACCACATGTAAATTTTTTGTCAAGAATTTTAATGTAATTGGTATCAAAAGATTTGTAAATTTTCAAAGATTATGAATATGAATTTTGTGTGTGGAAATTTAAAGCATTTATTTTGTAATATGTAATTTAATAATATGTCAAAACCTCTGATGATCAAAAAGATTATTTCTGTGATGCCATTGGTGCATTTCTAAATTTAAGGAGGATTTTGAACGAAAATTTGGAATTCAGTCTGTTATTGTTGCTCAAAGATTAAGCACGTATTTTATTTGCTCCGAATTTTAAAATATTACACTATTAATGTTGAGTTTGGCAGATTTTGGGCGAGGCCAAAATCTGTTGACATTGTATTTTGTGAGGTTAAAAGTTTATTTCTAATGATGTGAATTGATTGTGAAAGTTTACGTATGTGAAGTGATTGTTTTGTTATCAAGAATACTAATAAAATCTTGCTTGTTATTATTCGTAAAAAGTGTTTTCATTTACAAAAGGTTCCTGAAAAGAAAAGTAAATCAATTTAAAATCAATAAAACACGATTTCTGATGTATTAATATAATCAAATTACTTACCTGCATTGTTTGATGCACTTCTACAAAATTTATTGAAGTATTCCATTGGATTTTCACAACATTTACCAAGAAAGCTGTAAGGAATTACATAGTCAACGGTCTAGGAATGCAGCGAGCGAAGCATGGATCTGGAGTGACCGCAGCGAGGCCGAATTTATGCAAGCGTATGCAGTTTTGAAGAAATTAGATGTAAAGCCCGTTCAAAAATCATTGGATTTAAGATAAGTTCACAATTATTATATGTATGTATTTGTCTTGTAATTAGATGACTATCTTGGGAGAAGCCACGAATATTATACGTTTATTAGAACCCTGAGATTTATTATAAGAAGATATGCTGATGTAAATGAAAATTTAAGTTCATTGTTTGAGACATAATTAATTTAATTTGTATTTTTGGCGCTACCAACGGGAAGGTTTATTTTTGTGTTATTTAACTATTTATAAACATATTTCGCAGCATATATTTATGACGTTATTAACGTTGGTCAAAAATATTAAAATAATTATTTCTACTGCATTACATCATATAAATATGGCTAGTATATATATACATACATATACAGCGTGTTCCTGAAACATGGGGCCAAATTTCTAGAGTGGTAGGCCTAATTGGTCAAACAAATTCCCTTAAGCGTATGTCCGAAAATCTGTAATAAGAAGTTACACGAGTCGGTAATTTAGGACTCTGTTTAAAATAGCAGATTTTTTTCGGCGTTGGATCGGGGTCGATGTACTAGTTGCATGCCCTCCCAGGTCACCCGAATTAACCAGCTACATAAAAAATGTTGTTTCTGAACTATGGCTGTTTTATAAAGGTTGCAAAGCGCCGTTAGTACTTTGCAAAATTGAGGTATAATTTATGGTAGAAAATACTGTTGCCAGCCTTATTCGCGTAGCTTTACACTAATAATACCAATCAGAAACGATTTCACCTGTGCTTTCAATTAATTTTAACGTTATGAAAAAAATAGTGCAAAATGTGCAACTTAATAAAAAGAAGTAGAGATTGTTGGAGACCCAAAATAATTATCAACATTATAATGTTAGGGAAATGTTAGCATTGGTGTGCCACTCCTAAGGTATATTCAAATAAGAAACATATTAAAAAATTATTTTTAAAATGCTTCGTGAAGGTTGTGGCAATTTTATTTAAGTTTTATAAGCTCCCTATATTTATTGTGTACAGTTTAGCAACCGAATTTAATTAAATCAAATAAGAGAGACGGAAAGGCCGAAACGTTGAAAAACTTCCCAACCTAAATTAAGCGGAGCTAAAATAACATCTCGAGCTAGTCTTAAATATGAAGGAAAAGCGGAAAAGGAAAGTAAAAGCCGGTTGTCCTCGTACCACATATGGCGCGCTTTTATAATTCACGAAACTTTTCGGAACGATGGGACGTATACAAAGCAGCAATTATTATAAACCGTCCCATATTTCAGGGCAATATGCGAGATGAGTATATTTTTCACGATTGTCACTACAACATGTGCGCTTTATAATTGACCGTTCCAGTTTAGATTACACGACTAACTTTTGTCGCCATATTTCGTTTTATGACGTAACATGAATTACTCGGCTTCATAAATTTTAACGGTAATTTACAAAAGCGTTTTTTGTTTGATTTACTATTGTGCGCATTATTCTCTAGCGCGCACTATCACTTAATTGAGTCCCAGCGCATTTAAGATAAAAACTTAAAATGTAGCAATAATTTTCTCGGGGAAATATCGGGTATTTTAAAACTATTTTTAGAGTAAACCCGCGGAATGTCGATTAAAGAGCTGTTTTGTAGGAATCCGGAACAATATTAAACTGTAACTTCTTTGCTTTGATTGTATATTATTTGAGATTTTTCAATATCAAAATTCGCCGTAATCGTTTTATTAGATAAGTTAATTTTGTGATAATTAAATTTATACAAATATAGGAAGAAACATTTCAGATCAAACCTACGACATCAACTCAAAACGAAGGAAGTCAAAAAATAACAATATACAGAGTGTAGCCTCATGTTTGACCTTCGTCAGCCAGCTAATTTATTTTAAATGGAACTACACTATTGCTTCTCTACCTTCTTTCATGATGCCCCATTTTTAATATTAGTTTTGGTGCGTCTCCCCCCCCCTGCACAGCTTCCTTCTTATGATTCTTGTGTTGAGACATTGCCAAAACTCATAACAGTTAACAAAGATGTAACTAGGAATTGTATTTTAATAATAATATTAGGTCCCGGGTTGCGCACATTCGTCGCCCGGTCACCTACGATCAGGAGAGTTAAGGCAGCGTGGTCTCCGGTTAGTACTTGGATGGGTGACCCGAAGGTTGCGTGAACGCGGCGCCTCCTTCCCACGAGGGTTGATCACTATGGGAGAGTAGATTAACAACCCCCCTTATGGGGGAAGCCCTTGCCCAACAATGGGGTGTTGCGGGCTAATAATAATAATAATAATAGTCACAATTTCAACTGGTTTTATTTTCTTTTCGTGCTTTATACGTATTTCAACATGCAAAATGTCATTTTCAAAAGCAATTAATAATTGTAAACATTTGTAGCTAGGGCAACAGCAACACTGGATTTTGATTTCGAACTTGGCTCTGGCCTTTTATTCTAAAACCTCCAATAGCGAGGAATTTATGAGCTCAATTTGCTCATTCATTAAAGGTGTGTTCGTGAATTTGGAAGGCCTCGAGTATATCCAATTTACGTTTATCATCACAGAAGTGTAAAAATGTTATTATATTATTTGATTTTAATGTATTATTGTGTTCTAATAAGCGTAGTTACATTTTTCTGGGCGTTTGTATTTGTGCGAGCGTATGTGTTGTTTGTATCTGGGAACAAAATTTCTAATGCCTATGCATACAGAATTACAGTGTGAACAATTTAATCTGTAAACGCCTGATTTTAACAAATCACTAGTCCTATGTTTTACATAAACTTGCTACTTTAAACATTAATATGAAAAAAATCAGACCAATTCAGAGTATGGAAAGAAGAAATAAACAATCTTGAAAATGAAGAAGAATACTTGAAGGTAGTTGAGAGATATAAATATTACCAAGTTACGTTTCCCCTATAGGAAAAAATAGAATCAGACTTAGCTAAGTCAAGTGAATAAAGTGGATGAACAACAAATCATACACAAATTTGTTATCGTTTTGCGATGCCAACGACACTTGTATGGGCATGTGCAGTGTCTTGATGAAAAACGGAATTTTTTTCTCCAAAACCTGGTGTTTCGAATAGTCTTGTTCAATTGGTCTAAAAGGTTGAGTACTCTGTTGTTGCTAGCGAGTTGTTTGAAAGATAATTTTATTGATCAATAATATCCCTCTATCTTCCCAGATAATCGATGTCATTACCTTACCACTTTACGGATTGCCTACTGTAATGGTGGAAAATCACTCTTTCCATTTATTCGATTCTTGATTTATCTTGGGTGTATGGTGGCCTAAATATCAGTTGTGGTTAAAAGTCGACGCACGTACTTTATTGTACCTATTGTTCCTAAAATGGGCCAAACTCCTTTGACAGGTTTACATTCGGATTAGCTTTTCTTCAATTATGAACAAATGTGACACCCTTAGCAACTTCAGTTACTTTAATTTAGTGGGGGGGGGGGCTGGGATGACTCAGTAGTAAGAAAGTCAGATTTGAAATGTAATAGCGCAAAAGTTTCCCGATTCGCTTCGCTCCTGGGGTCAGAAAATTTTTCTAATTCTCACGGTGGTCAGTACTACTCGTAGATCTTGGTCTCCATTTGCCATTAGGGATCAAATTAATGGCACTCCTCGTGCTGCAGTCGCACTAGTGGAGTAACAAGACTCTACACACTTACACACCCTTACACCAGATAGCTTAGGCTCGGTTGCGCACTATCATATTAATTCGCAGAGTCGGGCCCTGTTGTGCTTACCACAAACTAGTTTAGCCTTGTCTTACACAGCCTGAACACCACACCGCGCAAGCGCTACAGACGAGGATCACGATAATGAATGAAGACATAACTTAGTCTTCCATTTAAACACAAGCGAAAATAGAGGAGCAGATTTTCGTAAACTAATTTAGATGTGTATACATCTCCGTTGTCCTTTCAGTATGGAAGTTGATTTTTATATAAACGTATATACATACTGAAAAAACTATATTCAAACAACTGTTCAAAGAGTAATTACATAAGGGTTGGCCAGGGAAAATAGAAGTAATGCCAACAGCAGCCTTTAAAATTCATTAACTGTCATCACTGTTGTTGTTGTCATAAGTTTATATTGAAAATTCAATTAAGTTACAATTATAATGGTTTTTACAATAGAACACAAAACATTTATGATTGAATCATATTTTCGAAATGGTGTTCGGCGAATGAATTTACAGTGCGGTGCCATGTTTAGAGGAATTTCGGCAACAATTTCCAGATATATCCTTGAAGGAGGTTTTTACAGCGCACTTAGAAGATGTATTGATGTATTGCGAGATACAGGGAGCATTACTCCTAGAGATAGAGCTGGAAGGTCAAGAGTACTCAAAATACAGTTGATGATGTTCTTCAACATTTGAACGAGCAACCCACTACATCACTATGTACACTTTCGCAAGAGACTGGTTTATCATTAGGAACTTGCCATACTATTGTCAAAAAAGATTTAATGCTGTACCTATACAAAATTCTTGCTTTACATGCGTTGATGCCAGCAGATCACAATAGGAAAAGTTTGTATTGTCAGTGGTTCCAACAAAATTTAAGGAACAACGAATTGCTAAATAACGTTTTTTTCTGACGAGACCTGGTTCACCCTTTCGGGGTATACAAACTCACAAAATATGAAGTTATGGAGTGCTGCAAATCCGCATACTTTTCGCGAATCTCCCTTCACCCGTTACAAGTTGGTGTTTGTATTGCTGCGTCTCGAAGACGTATTATCGGACCCATGTTTTTCCACGAAACTGTTACTGCTCAGAGATACCGGAATATTGTACGTGAATTTATTAATCATCTTCATGAGGATGAGCTCCAGCAAGGCTACTTCCAACAGGATGGCGCGAGGGCTCACACCGCTCAAGAGACCCTCAATTACCTTCGTGAATTTTTTGACGATCGAATAATTAGTTTACGTTCATATCCAGTATTTCCACCTAGATCACCAGGTTTGACTATTTTAGATTACTTTATATTCCCTTATCTGAAAAATAATGTATACAAGACCCCTATTAACAATATCGAGGAACTGCAAAACAGAATTACGGAACAGTGTGTCAATATAACTCCTCAAATTCTTATAAATGCTTTTAATAGTATGAAAAGAAGGAGTAAATTTGTGTTTGCAGGAAAACGGTGGTCATCTTGAACAGCTTCTTTAGTTTTTTATGTTTATTTTTCTGTACCTGTGAAATAAAAAAATTTTAAATTCCAATTTTAATGATTACCTACTTGTTATGATTTGTTTAATAGTGTTGTAATTTAGTTGTTACTGTTATCGTCTAAATTGAAATAATAGAACTCATTTCTTCAAAAATTGATATATTTACATTTACCATGCAACTTAACCTAACATAACACTGCCGGTTAGGTACTGGCGTTTGCGCTAGATGGCGCTAGAAAGCTGTGCCCAAACGTCAATTAGTATATAAAGCTTGCATTAGACATTTTATTTTATTTTTTTATTATTTTATGGCCAACCGTTATGTAATTACTTTTTGAACTCACGGTACTCACGGAGAGAGTGACTTAATATTTTACAAGTTTTGTGATGGGGTGGCTTTTGAGAGCTTTTAGTAAAAGTACATTTCTGTTAAACGAGTTTATATCGAAAAATAAAAATATTTTTTCGCAGCGTGGTTTAAATGAAACATTTGGTATATAGTTTTGTCGTTGTAAGTATTATTTATTTGCCTCATTTGGTTTTTTTTCCTCCATTGGATGGATATGTTAAGAGACGTTTCTTTGTAAATTTTAAAATTATTACAAAAACCTTCTAACAATCCTATCGCTTTTTCGCTTTATGGACGCCCGAGCAGAAAGGGATATCAGGATAAAATTTGTTGCGGGAACAGGAAATAAAATTGTCGCTCTCATAATCCGCGCAAGATATCTGAATCTGGTGAGTATTGAAAAATAGCCGTTAGTGGAGAAGAAGAGTCAAGTTGAGCGTTAAGGGTTCGGTTTCCTGCGATTTTTCCGCGGTGCGTGCACTGTCCGCGAAGGAAAACAATACAAGAAATGGCCAAGAAGATTTGATTTGGGGAGCTACAAACATTTTAACTGAGATGAGGTTTTTATCTACAAGGATCGGGGAGGGCGGCCCGTAATAAGAATCTCCTTAGTACACAAATATCTACGCGGGATGGGATTCTATCAAAGAAACGGTTCTATCTGAAATAAATTCTAGACTTATTGCGGGGATATTGTTTCAGCTTCAATCGCTTCTTGATGGAGCTATCGGAGATTGTTTCGAACGTCTCTGTACCCGTAACTGCTGCAATGCCATGGACAATATAAGCTTTATAACTTATATAAAGAATCCTGGATAGGGACGTGCACCGACCGGGGAATAACTTTAACTTCGAAACTCTAAACTACCAACTTATAAGGTGTAAGACATGCGAGAAGCAATTCTTGGGGAAAGAAATCGGCCTATATTTCACGATGATTGAAATATTTCCAATAAATTCGTCCGGAAATCAGTCGAGGAATTTATTCTTTGTGATATTTTTTAGTGTCGGACGATGAAATTTGTTTCACTTTCTTTTGAATACTTTTCCGGTTAAAAACTGGCTACTTTGTATGAAAAATGTTAGTCGAAACTTGATTTATTATACTCACTAAAATACATCAAAGACACGTACACTAAAATATTGCCAAATACGTATTCATCTATGTACATACATACATAAATAATAAAACTTTCAGAGCTTGGCAGAATTTATGCTTGTTTTCAGGTACTACTTGAAATTGGGTGTTGAGCAGCGATTAAGTAACGAATCATTACCTTATTTAACCACCGCAACATTATCATAATTGCCCAATAACAGCCCAAAGCACTTCAATCCATATACATATGCAAAGATCTACGCAATAACACAAACCAGCTGATTTTACACAAGTCAAGAAAACGTTTCTTATTATTCTTATACTTAATAGTCTTTTAGTCTGTTTAAAGAACTCTATACTTAATAAACTAAGAACAGTAGCAAAGCAATTGAGTCGTTGGGTATATGTTAAATATATAAAATTTAATTTAGGTAAATCATCGAGACATGTTATGTTCGTTTGATTTTGCGGCTTCTTATGAAATAAAGTTTCATTTTAATTGCCGCTCATAAGCCGTTTACTATATTACTATTTCCCAATTATAGTTTAGTAGATCTTTTTTGTTATCATGGAGAAATACCGATTAATATTTTGTCTACGCGCTTGACCTGGGAATTTCCTGTCCTTGAAGGGAGTCCTACGTGTTAAATTGTTCTAGAATTCTTGCAACATATTTCGTAATGTTGTGAAATATTTTTGGCCGATGCATATTGGCATTGCGTTTTCTCTTCAGTCGATTTAATATCTTCGTTCGGCCTGGTTGCTGCGTTGCAGCGCCGAAATATTAAGTACTGCAGGGTGGCTTCGGTTTTCGATGGGTGTCCACGTGATTTTCGTATCGCTGTTTTCACTGTGGGGTGAACAGCGCCATCGACAAGTGTCGGATTAAAGAAACACGCTGGATTTTAACCCTTTGAGGGCAATTCATTGCGAGTTTGCCGATCGCTTTTGGCGGATTATTACCCAGTCCATTTCCTGTCTCTCTGGATGTGCCGTTGCTGCGACAAATTAGGAAGTTTGTGCAGCGAATATTTCGATTCGAAATTTCCCGAAGAACGTCTGCCTTTTCTGGATCTCAGTACACCCCAAAATTGTGCCTGCCTGTTTCTCTCCTGGCTACCGAAGGAAAACTAAGGTAAAATAAATTGTAATTGTGTTGTGAAAACTTTTTTTCCGAGTTTCATTTTCAAGTTTCAAGTGTTGAACCTTTTTTTTTAAAGCAACGTAAAGCGACCTTCAGTCGCCAGTTGTCATTTTTTTTTGTTAACTGTAAAATGCAATTATAAATTATAATTGTTTGTGAACTCAGACGTCAATGACTGCGTAGATCCGTTCTGGTAAAGTAAATACCGTAAGCCACTAGCGGCGAGCCGCGGTTCGCACGTTCCAACAAAATCTTGTATTGTATTGTATATTAAACTATAAATATTATCATTTTCAATGTAGTCTTTTTTCTTGTATTGTGTCACTTATTTCAAATAGTAGAATTATATTTGTCTTGAAATTTACCACATCTTTTCTTTTAGTGTATTTTTACTTTATTGTGTGCATGAACTTTGTAAGCTTTACATACAGGAGGAGGCACAATGAAGGTGAGGCCGAGTCCCGTAAGCTGCTGGGCTTCTCGATCTTCCACGAGAACCTGCAATCAGCTGTGATTTGGAAGGTGGCGCCTGCTAATTTTAACCTACCCTGTACACAACTAGGTACGATTTCCCTTCCGTAAGCGGTTTCCGTGAACCACCCCTATTCCTCTGAGCTTAGCCGGAGGCCTTTTCCATCTTTCTTGTTGCGGGTCCACGAAAAAGGTCGTTTGGCTCGTAACAGACATTATAAGAAACCGTACCAACAAAGTTAATATAATTGTGGGCGATTGCAAAATAATAATTAAAATTATACTTTAAATTAAAAACATATTATACACAACGTTTGTTGGCAAAAACCACATCTAAAAATTCTGCTCGAAATTCTTCCACGCATTCGTAAATGCTCTCTTCTTCAACGTATTTACTGTTTTGCAACATAACACAGTACAAGGTACTTACAAGAATTCTGATCAGTTAGCTTTGCAAAAATAATCTTTCTTTGACATAATTAAAAACAAATTATGTTTGCATTTGTTTATTTTTTTTTATGTAACAGTTGCAAATTTTCTCAAAACTCTGAGTTTGTAATTAGCAACAATTTCAATTGTGCGATGTTTTATATACACATTTGACTAGCCTGCTTGTTTAATAAAAAAAAAGATATGAAACACAAACACAATTTATTTGTTAAACAAGAAAATAGGTAAAAACGTGCACATACCTATTACGAAGAACATTTTTACTTTCAGTCTACATTAAAAACCATACAACGTGAATAGTCGCTTTCAGTAAACTCAATGTTCAAAATACAGCCGCTAATTACAATGTAGTATTAGAGTTAATTAAATGAGGGACTCACAAACCTTTACAAATACAGTTACAATTCAAAATGCCACCTTGTCTAAATATTCATTTACGAGGTAATAATTAATTTTGGTTGTTTTTTACTTACATATTCTTAGAATTCCCTCACTACAATCCGTTTTCCTTTATGCTTCGACTATAATGCTTGAACACTGCATACATGGCGTGAGTATAAGTTTATGTTTTACTTATTAAAAATGTTATTTCGTACTGCGAAAATAATTTTGTAAAATTATGTGACTGAATGAAGAGTTTCTACACCTACGCAACAGATGGCGCTGATTCTTACCTGAGCCCAAAATGTACTGGAAATGTTAGATAATACATACAATAAAATACGTAATACAATATATAATTTGATTTTAAACTCATTTTTATTATTTGATTGTTCGTGATGTGTAATTTGCAACTTTATGGCCTGTAATTTACTGGTTTCCCGAGTTCCTCCTTCGAAAACAGCGAAACCAGTTTTGTACATGTAGATGACCAACTTCTTGAGCAGACATGCCACCGGATACCATAACAGCTTAATTGTTAGAGGTGCACATTCTTGTAAACCTTCTTCCCTAGGTAAATATTCGTATATCAATCTACGATCACTGGGGTTAAAAACGGCTGTATCACTCAGTAGCATTTGTTTCTCAAAAATCAGTGGTTTCGTACGTGCTACGTCTAAAATTAAACAGTCTTACACTAACAGCAGAAGTGTATACGAGGGCAGCCTTTTAAGAATTTCCAAAAATTAAGAAAGAAAATTTGTATTGAACCAAATTGTTTTATTGCTTTTCAAAATATTCGGTTTAAGATTTATATACTTTTGCATGCGTTCAAACCAATTCTCGAAGTATTTTTTCCACTCTGAAGTTGGTATCTTAAAAACATGGTTTTTGACGGATTCAACAGCTTCCTGAGGTGATGAAAATCGCTGTCCACCCATTTTTTGTTTGACATTAGGGAACACAAAGAAGTCGTTAGGCGATAAATCAGGTAAATACGGACAATGAGATATTCATTCGATGTTTTTCTCCTTGAAATAATCAATTGTTTGACGTGCTGTGTGAGAGCTGGCATTGTCATGATGAAGAATAATGCGACGTCTTCTGTTGTTTTTCCTGATTTCGTCGATGACTTCTGGCAAACAAATTGTTGTATACCATTCAGCGTTAACTGTTCTTCGATCCTCTAAAGGAATGGTTGCGACATGTCCAATACAACCGAAGAAACTAGCGATCATTTTCTTGGAAGTGTTTCATGAACGAAGAATTTTTGTGGGATTCGGTTCATCTTGGAACACCCAAAGAGTGGATTGTTGCTTAGTTCCCGGTTCATACGAATATATCCGAGTTTAGTCATCTGTTACGGTGTTGTATACGGATTTTGCAGTTCCTTGGTCGAATTATTTGAGCACCAATTAACACGAACCTTTTTTTGAGGTTCGGTCAATTTATGGGAAGTCCATCGGGAACAGATCTTTTTCACAGCTAAATGGTAAAACAAAATCGAATGTACTGTAAATTGTTTGCTGCCTTACTTCGTTGAATGTACTGTAGTTTTCGATATGCCTAAGGATGCTTCTATCTCACTGTAAGCCACATGCCGGTCTTCTTCAATCATGTTGCGCACAGCATGGGTGTTGTTTTGGAATAACAACCGATTTTGGTCGACCTTCACGCAATTTATCACTGACGGACGCACCACGACGACGAATTTCTGCAAACCAATTGTAAACAGTCTCTTCTGATGGCTCTTCATTACCAAAAGTTGAACGAAACGATTCTATGCATTGTTGTTGAGTTAAGCCTTTACTAAAATCGTAAAAAATCATCCAACGAAGACCTTGACCTGAAATTTCTATTTTTTCACAAAATTGCTTTTTTAAACGCCCACTGTAAATAAACTGCTGGGTCAATTTCTAAGCTGCCACTGTTTTCATAATAACAAATGTCAAATTTACGATAATAGTAATTTACACATCTCAATAACGCCACCTATGGTTGTTTGTAAAAACTTAAAAGGCTACCCTCATATGCTTATACCAGTATCATAATTTGATTCATTCGGTGGATTTAAGACTATCATCAGTCAGGCTTCCTCTTCTTAACACAGCATCCTCTTGAACTAGAGTTTTCATGGGTTGCCCGCGACCGATTACACGTCTGTTTTTTTCTGTTCAACGTGTTTCCGAATATTTTCTAATTACTCGAATGATTAAAGATCGATGACATTTTACCATGGCCGTAACTCCGCGATTGAAAGCGCTTCCTTTATGGTGAAAAATATAATCAAACAACCTTCGGCATTATAATGTTTTCGATTTAGGATATCACATTGCAGCTTTTGACAAAATTCGAAGACCGAGTGAATGTTTTAAAGTGATTGTAGTGTTTGTATGCTCATAATACAATGGACATGCTGGATAAAATTATGTTAAAGCGCACTTTAAGTACTTACTAATAATTTCATTGCACTCCCGTGAATGCTAGGATAATCTGTTTTGGGAAGAAACACTTATTTAATTCTTGTAAAATTTAGAAAGATAATTAGCAATAAGGTTGAGCAATTGCAACAAAATAGTTAGCGGAATTATCAGAAAAATGTGTGTTAACGTTCAAAACACATTTATGGCCCTGTAACAAAAGACTCGATTGCATTAGCTATTCTCTTTGAGATTGTCTGAAATTCCCAAATTATCGTGTAGATTCGATGTTAACAGCTATAGATATTGTGCTTGACATTTCATGAGCATTACGTTTCATCTAAAATGCAGTCGGGCTGGTTGTGTTGAATTTGGAGGGTGTCAGAGGCAGGACGAGGCAGAGCAAAGCAGCAATCGTCGGACTTTGACTTTGCAATTGTAAGTCTGGAATGGCCACAAGACAGACGCGAGCTAAATGAGGATGATTAGCTCGTTTGCCGGCAAACTGAGCAAAGTTAGCGGCGCAATCAGTCCGTCTTGGCGTACCTATCAGTCAAACCAGCCAAGCAGACCGAGATTTTAATCCGCTATTCATATGCAAATAGGTTTTATTGCTAGTTCTGAGTTTATTAGGACTAGGGAGGCCCGCTCTCAGCACTATGTATGCTAATCTTTCACCCGGCCCAGCCGCGGTTAGTTAGCAGTGTATCTTACATATACTGTTTCAATTCCCTATGTAAATCCGGGACGTCTCGTACTACCCTGCGGCGTATGAATGTAAATATCCACAAATACATCCCTAATTGCATCCAAGGACACAACAGGATAACTACATCGCGCCGGCAACAATCGCGGACCGAGATAACCCACAAAATTCAAATGACGTTAACCTAAAACCCATTACGGCTGGTGCCTCAAGCTAAAATCGCCCTGTAATTTTACGACCACTCAAAATTCGTGGTTTTGCCATTTACATTCAGTTGGTAATCAGTTTAAGCTAAAGGTTTAGTTCAATATTAAATACTCTTTGAGACAGTAACATTGTAGGCAGGAATTTCTAGTCTTTTTCTTCTATTGTATACCTACTTAGGGGTTACATTCAGAAAATTTTAGCTATGCACTTATACAAATATCAGTTGTGTCTGTATTTTCTATGGAGTGTCAAAATTTATGTACGGGATCATTAATTTGAATGTGTATACAGGGTGTCTTGAAAGTAAAGGGACACAGTTTATATGCAGCTTCTTGGGGTTAAATGGGACCCATTAAAGCAAACACACCTTAGTACAAACGTGCTTCCTGAAAAAGTTATGGTGCTTTGGAGAATAAGAAAATGTTTAACATTGCGCATATTTCCGAAACAAACTAGCGGGTATAGCATCTCTAGTAGAGGGCGCTGTTGGCTGATTTATTACGTATCGTAAATGTGAATAAACAGAAACTTTAAGAATAAATTCAAAACAATTAATACAACAAAAACTACTTATTGAATTTGGTAATAACTCGGCAAAACAACAATACACTAGTTTAATATTGTCAAACTGACAGATAGCAACCTGAAAATATACAACAAATGCACTGAAATGCTTAAGTCCGTTTTTCTTGAAAATGGTACATTTTATCAACACGAAACATGTACACCTTTTTCTATGTAAGTATAACTACTGTATCATAAACTTCACCCAGAAGGACAAACATGTTAATAATAGAAATATAAATGATAGAAGGCATATGAAAAAATCAGCTGAGAGCGACCTTCACAATATGTTGAGAATGTTCAGGTCCTAAGTAGATACCAATTTTCAGCTTGATCCGCCATTTGGTTTCTGAAATATACCCAATGGTAAAAATATTTTTTTTCCTTTAAGGCGTCATAACTCATAACTTCCTAAAGAATTACTTTTGTACTAATGTATGTTTGGTTTAATCAGTCCCATTTGACTTCAGGAAGCTGCAGTAAAGCTGTGTCCTTTTACTTTCAGGATACATCTATAACAAGTGTATCAAAAAATTGTAATTTCGGCGCAACATGATGACTAAAACACGGTCTTTGTCATTTTCTGATCGAGTTGTAAAGCCAGATTTATATCAAAATGAGCTTCTGAAATATATGCCTTTTGCTTTCCGTTGACAACCATTTGCCTTGTTCTAAATAAACTTGAAATAAATTTAATATTCAAATTATTTTAGTTTGACAAATAAGAAAATGACACTTATGAAAGGTTTTCGAGGGAGTAGAAACGTTTTCCCATCGACCCGTCAAAATTAATTAAATAAAAATATCAAAACTTTACGTTAATTTATTTTTCATCGATGACAATAAAGCGCCGCTAATTTTACATTTAAAGTACAAACACAAGACTCATAATATTTAAAATAATCGATTATAAATGAGACACGTGCCGAAACTGAAAAGGTAACACAAAAAGTAAGAACAGTGCAAATGAAAACGTTACGATCAATTCAAGGACTTACACTATACGACAGACAAACAAACAGATCTATAAGAAACTTTTGCAAAATACAAGACGTCGTTAAATGGTTTCAAGAATGGACGAAAGGGTGGAACGAACATGGAAGCAGAATGACAGATGACAGACTAGCTAAAGTAAGCAGCAAAGCAGCAGAAAGTTGGATATCAAATCTAAAATATACATTTAACAAATCCAGGGTTCTTGAGATAAATCAATTTTTTTTTAAATAGTATTTTAATGTGTTTTCTATTATTCTGTTTGTTTCGTTGAGTGAAACGTGACATCGGTGGTGAAGGTGCAGGATAATTTCCTTTGGCTGGTAAAACAAAGAACCGTTGACAGTGTCAGTAGCAACATTTATAATTTATATTAATTAATCTTAATGTTTATCTACATCTAAAGTAATTTGAATTAGTCTAATGAATTATATGCAATCCAAACCAATTCAAATTAATCCAATTCAAGCTAAGGAAGAATGAAACAGAAGATAAGAGACAATTGAAAAGATAGTGTATAAGGCCGACCACTTTAATACTACACGTTTTTCGGTCACAGAAACGACCCGTACGGGCTGCCTTATGTTCCGCACGGAACTAAAGGAACTGATGCTGATGAGTTAATTTCGTATTGCTAGACCTGGGCGTTTGGCGGTCTACTAATACAACTGTACACTGTATAACCCAATTTTCTTACTTTAGCGGAAAGCTGTACGTATCCAATATGTCCAAATACCCACATTTGCGCCGTAGGATAGATGTGAACAGGTCCCCTTACTATTAACACGAGGTTTGGTTGATGAAGAAGTTGAGATTAACGTAAAGAATACGGATTTAACCCATAGATAGTTTCCATTTATATCTTTATTCTACCTTCAGAGGGTAGCAGATACAGTGAGTATTTTTACAACGGTAGAAAGGCGTTACAAAAAAAAATACAATTTCTTAAAGCAATTCTACAAATATTATTAATACATTTTCTAATTTAAATAGGTAATTTTAAGTTTTAGAAATAAGATTAGGTAATGATAAATAAGGCATTTTATCCTGATACATTAATGAACAACATACTTTTTACACTTCAGACTTTGGATGATAAGTTGTTTGCACTATAAAGCAGTTTAGCGAATTATTTATGATTGGTTGGATATTTTGTAATTGCCAACTTAAATTAAGAATTTACATAGATACGTATTTCGAATTTATAAGATCTTTTGTTTCGTTCTTCTTCATGATCTTAAGCTTCGTTTTATTGTTTATACAGCTGACACATTGCCAAATAAATGTTTAAAAGTAAACCGCTAAAAGGAAATAATAAAATGTAGTTCTGCCTCGTTTTACACTGATTATAGAGATTGCAGTCTACTTGTTTGCTAGACGAAACTTACACCTTGTTGTATAAAATGTAAGGTTAGCAATTAATTGTGTATTCGACGGAATATGAAGTTTTCAGATTTATTTGAATTTAGCTTCACATTTTCTGAAATATTTTTAACATTGTTGTGTGTGTATTACTAGCTTGGTTTATATAAAGTTGACACACGTTTGATAACAAGTGAATTTCTCACAACAAAATTTAAAATTATCTAAGGTGTGATTACGTAAAATTATATTAGTGTCGTACTATAGTATATTTCATTAGGAGTCTGGAAATAAGGATTTTTCCGTGCGCGCGTGACAAATTCTCGTGTGAGGCGAAGCCGAACACGGGAAGTCATGCAAGCACGGAAAAATCCATTTCCGGACGTGTAATGAACGATACTTTTTATTATACTTATCTAAAAACAACGCAAAAAAGGATAAAAAGTAAATTTAGAACATTTTATTTTCAAAGTAATTATAATACATCGTAATAGTACCAAACATGATTAACATTTCCATAGCAACGATATATTTATTATCGGCATTTAGCGCACGCAAAAAAAAAACGGAGATTTAACATTTCCATAGCAACGATATAATTATTATCGGCATTTAGCGCACGCAAAAAAAACGGAGATCGGTAAAAATTTTACGTGCGCTGTTCTGAAAATGCCACCTTTACGTCTTTGTAAAAACAGATGAAAACAAGGTGTTTTCATATAAGTATAATAAAAA
>JABXWE010018379.1:0-11811 GCA_014611495.1 Limonius californicus | reverse complement strand
AAGCTACGAAAGACTTTCATGAACGGCGAAGACCGTCCTAATGTGAAACACTAGCTTACGGCTTACTAGCTTAGGTTTTTACGAGAAAAAATTATTTGAGTTGTAATAGCGAAGCTACGAAGAGAGTTTCATAAAAGACGATGACAGTGCCAAAGCGAAACACTAAATTTAGTTGTAAGGACGAAGTTAAGACAACACTTTCGTGGAAGGCAATGACAGTAAAAAAACTGGTTTCAGTTGTAATAAGGCAGCTACGAAAAAACTTCTATGTAGGACAATGACAATCCCCAATTGTAATAACGAAGCTACAAAAAACTTCCATACGAGATGATGACAATCCTAACGTGAAATACTAGCTCCAGTTGTAATAACGAAGCTACGAAATGTTTTCATATAAGACGATGACAATCCTAAAGTGAATTCTTAGCTCCAGTTGTAGTCACGAAGCTACGAAAGACTTTTATGAAAGACGAAGACCCCCTAATGTGAAACACTAGCTTACAACTTACTAGCTTAGGTTTCTACGAGAAAAAATTATTTGAGTTGTAATAGCAAAGCTACAAAGAGAGTTTCATAAAAGACGATGACAGTGCCAAAGCGAAACACTAAATTTAGTTGTAAGGACGAAGTTAAGACAACACTCTCGTGGAAGACAATGACAGTAAAAAACTGGTTTCAGTTGTAATGAGGCAGCTAGGAAAAAATTTCTATGTAAGATAATGACAATTCCCAATTGTAATAACGAAGCTACAAAAAACTTCCATACGAGATAATGACAATCCTAACGTGAAATACTAGCTCCAGTTGTAATACCGAAGCTACGAAAGGTTTTCATATAAGACGATAATAATCCTAAAGTGAATTCTTAGTTCCAGTTGTAGTAACGAAGCTACGAAAGACTTTCATGAAAGACGAAGACCGCCCTAATGTGAAACACTAGCTTACGGCTTACTAGCTTAGGTTTTTACGAGAAAAAATTATTTGAGTTGTAATAGCGAAGCTACGAAGAGAGTTTCATAAAAGACGATGACAGTGCCAAAGCGAAACACTAAATTTAGTTGTAAGGACGAAGTTAAGACAACACTCTCGTGGAAGGCAATGACAGTAAAAAAACTGGTTTCAGTTGTAATGAGGCAGCTAGGAAACAATTTCTAGGTAAGATAATGACAATCCCCAATTGTAATAACGAAGCTACAAAAAACTTCCATATGAGATGATGACAATCGTAACGTGAAATACTAGCTCCAGTTGTAATAACGAAGCTACGAAAGGTTTTCATGTAAGACGATGATAATCCTAAAGTGAATTCTTAGTTCCAGTTGTAGTAACGAAGCTACGAAAGACTTTCATGAACGGCGAAGACCGTCCTAATGTGAAACACTAGCTTACGGCTTACTAGCTTAGGTTTTTACGAGAAAAAATTATTTGAGTTGTAATAGCGAAGCTACGAAGAGAGTTTCATAAAAGACGATGACAGTGCCAAAGCGAAACACTAAATTTAGTTGTAAGGACGAAGTTAAGACAACACTCTCGTGGAAGGCAATGACAGTAAAAAAACTGGTTTCAGTTGTAATGAGGCAGCTAGGAAACAATTTCTAGGTAAGATAATGACAATCCCCAATTGTAATAACGAAGCTACAAAAAACTTCCATATGAGATGATGACAATCGTAACGTGAAATACTAGCTCCAGTTGTAATAACGAAGCTACGAAAGGTTTTCATGTAAGACGATGATAATCCTAAAGTGAATTCTTAGTTCCAGTTGTAGTAACGAAGCTACGAAAGACTTTCATGAACGGCGAAGACCGTCCTAATGTGAAACACTAGCTTACGGCTTACTAGCTTAGGTTTTTACGAGAAAAAATTATTTGAGTTGTAATAGCGAAGCTACGAAGAGAGTTTCATAAAAGACGATGACAGTGCCAAAGCTTAACACTAAATTTAGTTGTAAGGACGAAGTTAAGGCAACACTTTCGTGGAAGGCAATTACAGTAAAAAAACTGGTTTCAGTTGTAATAAGGCAGCTACGAAAAAACTTCTATGTAAGACAATGACAATCCCCAATTGTAATAACGAAGCTACAAAAAACTTCCATACGAGATGATGACAATCCTAACGTGAAATACTAGCTTCAGTTATAATAACGAAGCTACGAAAAGATTTTCATATAAGACGATGATAATCCTAAAGTGAATTCTTAGCTCCAGTTGTAGTAACGAAGCTACGAAACCACTTTCATGTAAGCCAGTGACAGTCCTAAAGTGAAGTACTTACTAGCTTCAGTTGTAATAACTAAGTTACGAAAAGACTTCTATATAAGCCGATAACAATCCTAAAGTGAAAGACTAGCCAGAGTTGTAATAACAACGCTACGAAAAGATTTTCATAAAAGACGATAACAATCCTAGTGAAATACTAGCTTCAGTTGTAATAACGAAGCTACGACAGTCCTAAAGTGAAATACTTACTAGTTTCAATTGTAATAACGTAGCCACGAAAAGACTTGCATGTAGGGCAATGACAGTTTTAATGTAAAGTGCTAGCTCCAGTTGTAATAACGAAGCTACGAAAAGGCTTCCATGTACGACCATAACAATCCTAAAGTGAAAGACTAGCTCCAGTTGTAATAACGAAGCTACGACAAGACTTCCATGTACGGCCATAACAATCCTAAAGTGAAAGACTAGCTTCAGTAATAACGTAGCTAAGAAAAGACTTCCATGTACGATGATATCAATACTAAAGCGAAAGACTAGCTCCAGTTGTAATAGCGAAGCTACAAAAAGACTTCCACGTACGACGATAACAATCCTAAAGTGAAATACTAGCTTCAGTTGTAATAACGACGATATGTAAAGACTTGCATGTAAGACAATGACAGTTTTAATGTGAAATGCTAGCTCCAGTTGTAATAACGAAGCTACGAAAAGGCTCCCATATCCGACGATAACAATTCTAAAGTGAAAGACTAGCTCCAGATGCAATAACGAAGCTACGAAAAGACTTCCATGTACGACCATAACAATCCTAAAGTGAAAGACTAGCTCCAGTTGTAATAACGAAGCTACGAAAATCCTTGCATGTAAGACAAAGCCAGTCCGAAAGTAAAATACTTACTAGCGTAACTTGTAATAACGAAACTATGGAAAAACTTGCATGTAAGACAATGACAGTCCTAATGTGAAATACTAGCTACAGCTGTAATAACGAAGTTACGAAAAGATTTTCATGTAATCGATGGCAATCTTAAAGTGAAATACTAGCTCGTTGTAATAAGGAAGCTACGAAAAGTCTTTTATGTAAGACGATGACAATCCCAAAGTGAAACACTAGCTTTATTTGTAGGAACTAAGTCAAGACAAGACTCTCATGGAAGAGAATGACAGTCCTAAAGTGAAACACTACCTTCAGTTGTTAATAACAATGCTACGAAAAGACTTTCATGTAAGACGATGACAATCCTAAAGTGAAATACTAGCTTTAGTTGTAGGACCTAGGTCAAGATAAGACTTTCGTCGAAGACAATGACAGTCCTAAAGTGAAATACCTATTAGCTTCACTTATAATAACGAAACCATGGAAAAACTTGCATGTAAGACAATGACAGTCCTAATGTGAAATACTAGCTACAGCTGTAATAACGAAATTACGAAAAGATTTTCATGTAATCGATGGCAATCCTAAACTGAAATACTAGCTCGTTGTAATAAGGAAGCTACGAAAAGTCTTTCATGTAAGATGATGACAATCCTAAAGTGAAACACTAGCTTTACTTGTAGGAACTAACTCAAGACAAGACTTTCCTGGAAGAGAATGACAGCCCTAAAGTGAAACACTACCTTCAGTTGTAATAACGATGCTACGAAAAGACTTTCATGTAAGACGATGACAATCCTAAAGTGAAATACTACCTTTAGTTGTAGGAACTAAGTCAAGATAAGACTTTCGTGGAAGACAATGACAGTCCTAAAGTGAAATACCTATTAGCTTCACTTATAATAACGAAACTATGGAAAAACTTGCATGTAAGACAATGACAGTCCTAATGTGAAATAATAGCTACAGCTGTAATAACGAAGTTACGAAAAGATTTTCATGTAATCGATGGCAATCCTAAAGTGAAACACTAGCTCCAGTTGTGTTAACGAAACTACGAAAAGCCTTTCATGTAACCGATGGCAATCCTAAAGTGAAATACTAGCTCGTTGTAATAAGGAAGCTACGAAAAGTCTTTCATGTAAGACGATGACAATCCTAAAGTGAAACACTAGCTTTACTTGTAGGAACTAAGTCAAGACAAGACTTTCGTGGAAGAGAATGACAATCCTAAAGTGAAATACTACCTTTAGTTGTAGGAACTAAGTCAAGACAAGACTTTCGTGGAAGACAATAATAGTCCTAACGTGAAATACTACCTGCAGTTGTAATAACGAAGCTATGGAAAGTTTTTGATGAAATACGATGACAATCCTAAATTGAAATACTAGCCTTTGGTATAATAATGAAGCTACGAAAAGACTTTTATGAAAGATAATGATAGTCCTAAAGTGAAACATTAGTTTTAGTTGTAAGAATGAAACTACAACACTTTGTTATGTGTAAGACGATGCCAGTCCTAAAGTGAAATACCAAATTCAGTCTTAGTGACGAAGCTACCGAAAGGCTTTCATAAAAGACGATGAAAGTGAATACGAATTCCGTTGGAAAAATTGAGCTAGGACGAGACTTATTGTTTGTAGCCTCCCTCATTTTCAGCCCATATTGTATCAAATCAGAGTCTTTCTGATTTGAATTTGAAGTCCAAAGCCTTTCTTGTTTCCTGGACGTAGTTAAGCATAAATTCAATGCTATTGTACACAGTAATGGAAGTTTAAAGATAATCTGGACGTTTTTAATTAAATCGAAAGCCTATTCCAATGTTGGCCTTTGCGTACTTACAACAATTAAACCACAAATGCTGTTAATCAAAAAGCCAATAATTTGCGCAACCCTACCTACTCCAGCATTCCTGGTCCAGCTAAATAATTCAATTTAGAAATTGCATAAATGTCTGGCTCTGTATTACACACACACTTTGAATTATGATGTCATATACCGCCAATTACGGCGGTTTGCCCAAGTCATGCAAAAAGATCTATTCTACATGAATAGCAATATTGCGATTACATTACATATAACAAAAAGTAGACTGTACACACTTAATAAGTCGCCAAGGTGTATCGGTCCAAATAGGTGGAACCAATGACTAAGAAAAACGGGGCAAAAAAAATAAAACTTTCCATTCGCGGATGCTCGCTTAATTATTCACCCGCGCACGTGGAAATTTACAATTTTTTTCGGAACGAAATGCTTATGTAATGTTGTTGATTATTTTTCTGCCTTTTGGTTAGCAACTAGGAAGATTTACTGCGGTATATTTAAAGCTGTTTACAGCGGAACGACTGAGAATGAGCCAACCTTCCATCAAACACGCGATAAATAAAAACATGAGAAATAATGTTTGTAGGACAAAAAGGTCGGTTTATTTACAGGAACGCTGAACAGCTGTTCGCTGACGGAATCCAACCACATAGGAATGTTGCTCGCTCGCTGATTATACACGTCAGGGTGGCTAACCTTGATGGAACGACAAATAGGATAATAAAGGACGATGAGCAAACATAATAATGGGGTTTGTTGTTTACAAAGGATGGCTTCCTCGCCATCATCTCTCTATTGAAGCACCCGCGTATTTAGATGCTTTTAAATTCGCACTAATTAAAAGCAGATTTAAAAGGAAGCGGAAAAAGCGAGGACGAGGAGCGGAAAGGGAAGACGCGAGGATGAACTCCACGGCAACAATTAGATTAAGAAAGAAATTTAAGTTTTCGAAGCCTAGTAGTCCAGGACAAAATTAATGATCAGAGAATTCTTTAACAACAATCTTCAGCCATAACTTTGCGCACTTTAAAGATTACAATACAATTATAATGAAGTTGTGGTTACCAACTGTTATACGGGGACACTTCAAACATTTTGGAAAATTGTTTAAAACAACTGAAAACAATTTTGTTCTCCCATTTAATTTCATTTTAGAAATATTGGAAAAACAGATTTTTGGAAAATCACAAATTATACAGTTACAGTATTCCTCGGTTATAATGGACAAATACCTGAGGGCCGAATCTAACGTCCTAAGTTATAATGGACTAGCGGTTATAATGCACTAAACCTCGTGGTCTCGACGACTCCATTATAACCGAGGAATACGCAATTTGTCTTGTATTTAATGGAAATGTTAGATAACACATGGTACAATCTAGAAATACCAGGGAATTTATACTTCTGTAATAAATGATTATTATGTTTGGGATAGGTTTATGCCAAATAGGGATCTCGCTGGGGCAGTGCGAATACGCCAGTTGAGGTCGCAGTGAAATGCGGTCTGATCGGCCGCGTGGTCAAACCCCGGCTGAGGCGACCGTATTTCGCTTACTTAAGTTTAGGGTGCATGTTGCATGCATGACTAGTATGTAAGGGACTCCTGCACCCTCCCTGAAGTAATGCCAAAGCGGTTCGGGGGGGGGTGTATAGTGTGAATGCGTTAAAAAAAGATTTGTGCCAAATAGAAATGTTAGACAGCACATGACATTTAATAGAAATATCTGGCAATTTATAATTGCGTAACTTTTCAGCAGATTTATTAATCATTGCCAAGTGATTTCAAATAACACAAGACCCGATCTAGAAATCCCAGGGAATTCGTACTGTTGTGACAAACCTTTATTTTGTTTAGAATCGTTTTGCCATCATTGCCAGGTGAAGAGAAATGGAAATGTTAGATAACACATGGCCTGATATAGCAATATTTGGAAATGCATACTTCGGTAACAAACGTTTATTTTGTTTGGGATAGCTTTACCCACCGTTGCCAAATAGAAATGTTAGATAGCACACGACCTTTAATAGAAATACCTGGCAATTTATACTTCCATAACAAAGTTTTATTTTGTTTAGGATAGATTTATTAATCATTGCCAAATGATTTCAAATAGAAATGTTAGATAACACAAGACCCGATCTGGAAATCCCAGGGAATTCATACTTTTGTAACAAACCTGTATTTTGTTTAGACAGGTTTATCAATCATTGCCAGGTGAAGCCAAATGGAAATGTTAGATAACACACTGCTTGACCTAGAAATAATCGGAACTGTATACTTCTGTAATAAACGTTTATTTTGTTTGAGATTAGTTTGCCCATCATTGCAAAATAAAAATGTTAGATAGCACACGACCTTTAATAGAAATATCTGGCAATTTATACTTCCATAATAAAGTGTTATTTTATAGGGCAGATTTATTAAACATTGCCAAATGATTTCAAATAGAAATGCTAAATAACACAAGACCCGATCTAGAAATACGTGGAATTGTTACTTTTGTAACAAACCTGTATTTTGTTTAGACAGGTTTATTAATCATTGCCAGGTGAAGTCAATTGGAAATGTTAGATAACACACGGCGTGATCTAGCACTGCTTGGACATGCATACTTCGCTAACAAAGGTTTATTTTGTTTGGAATAGCTTAGCCCATCATTGCCAAATAGATATGTTAGATAGCACACGACCTTTAATAGAAATACCTGGCAATTTATACTTCCATAACAAAGTTTTATTTTGTTT
Organism: Limonius californicus; assembly: GCA_014611495.1. Taxonomy (NCBI): domain Eukaryota; kingdom Metazoa; phylum Arthropoda; class Insecta; order Coleoptera; family Elateridae; genus Limonius; species Limonius californicus. The sequence goes on along the minus strand of JABXWE010018379.1, from coordinate 4,145 downwards.
AGGGTAGATTTATGAATCATTGCTATGCAATGATTTCAAATAGAAATGTTAGATAACACAAGACCCGATCTGGAAATCCCAGGGAATTCATACTTTTGTAACAAACCTGTATTTTGTTTAGACAGGTTTATCAATCATTGCCAGGTGAAGCCAAATGGAAATGTTAGATAACACACTGCTTGACCTAGAAATAATCGGAACTGTATACTTCTGTAATAAACGTTTATTTTGTTTGAGATTAGTTTGCCCATCATTGCCAAATAAAAATGTTAGATAGCACACGACCTTTAATAGAAATATCTGGCAATTTATACTTCCATAATAAAGTGTTATTTTTTTAGGGCAGATTTATTAATCATTGCCAAATGATTTCAAATAGAAATGCTAAACAACACAAGACCCGATCTAGAATACGTCTGAATTGTTACTTTTGTAGCAAACCTGTATTTTGTTTAGACAGGTTTATTAATCATTGCCAGGTGAAGCCAATTGGAAATGTTAGATAACACACGGCTTGACCTAGAAATACTTGGAACTGTATACTTCTGTAATAATCGTTTATTTTGTTCGGGATAAGTTTGCCCATCATTGCCAAATAGAAATGTTAGAAAGCACACGACCAGCTGTAGAAGTATCTGGCAGTTTATGCTTCCATGACGAAGGTTTATTTTGTTTCGGACAGGTTTACTAATCAATGTCAAATGATACCAAATAGATTCTAGATAACACGCGCTCTGATCTAGATATACCAGGGTATTTATACTTCTCTAACAAACCGTCATTTTGTTTAGACGGATTTGCCTATCATTGCCAAGTGAAACCAATTGGAAATGTTATATAACACATGCCCTGATCTAGAAATACCAAAGAATTTTACTTGTGTAACAAACGTTGATTTTTTTGCGGCAGGCCTATCATTGCCAAATAGAATTGTTAGATGGCTCATGACGTGATGTAGAATTATCTGATAATTTATGCTTCCGTGACAAGGTTTTATTTTGTTTATGGAATTGCCAAATGAAGTCAAATGGAAATAGCATACCACGTGATATAAAAATATATGATAATTTATGCTTCCGTGACAGTTATATTTTGTTTATAGAAATGCTCAACATTGCCAAATGGAAATGTTATATAACACACGACTTGATCTAGAAATACTTCGAAATGTATACTTCTGTAACAAACCTTTATTTTGTTAGACAGATTTTCCAATCACTGCCGAATAAAATCAAGTAGAAATGTGATATATCCCACGACCTGATCTCGAAATAATTTACACTTCTGCTTAAACGAATCTTTATTTTGTTTGAACAGGTTTCTCTATTACGGCCAAATTTTGTACTTATTTAAGGTTAGGTTTTTGATTTTGTTGTCGGAACAACTGGTTGATTGCCACAAAGAGGTTTACTTTCGCTAGATTAAACAATACTAACTTTAAATCAGAGTCACAGCAATTAGCTGACCATTTCAACTGTAATATTGCTATTTCATATGTTTTCTGGGCTGTGCATTCTCAAATAATAAAACTGCATTTCATGTATTTCTACCACTAGAGGAAACTCTTATTTGGCAAGAATCTAACAACAACCTAATATGAGTTTTTATTTTTCTAAGTTATACAGTTTCTTCATAATTTTATGGCATATTAAAGTGTTTGTTAAATCACAACATCAAATACAAAAACACCGACGGATTTTTATGACAAAATACGGATTGATGTACAATTCATGGGCAAAAATAAAGTTACAATGTAGTCCATATTGTAATTTTCTTTACCATAAACAGGCAATTTTACAACAACAAGCTAATGATTATGGACTATCAAACAAGCTAAACAACCATTACAATAATTGTTTATTTTCAAGTTGAAGTCAGTAAGTCTATCATTATTTAAACATACTTAAATTGTTTATTTTTATGGTGATGAATTAGATATATAATGCGAATGCCGATAACAGTTCAGGGAAAAATAAAACGGAAAAGTGAATTGAATGACGGAATTTTTGGAATAAGATGTGTGCCATATACAGGGTTTCCAAGTTAGCTAGAGCATAGATAACATGCAAAGGAAAAAATATTTTTAAATATTTCACAATTTTCAGTGTATTTATGGGATACCCTATAGATTACAGAAGTAAAGAAACGGAAAGCAATACAATAAAATCATGATCTCCTACATGAAACCTTTGTGATTTTAATTATTCAAGGAGTACTAAATATGTAGGCTGGGACGATTAAATTTCAAACTTATAATGCAAAGTTAAATTATTCCTAAAGAACATTTGTTATGCCATTTATAAATTATAAAAAACTATAAGAACGTGACCAAATCCGTGTTTGGCAATAAATCTATTAACAAATCATGAGACCGCTAACATACTCGACATTGAAGTTAGAAAAAATGTACATTAGAAAAAAGCCACACCGTTAATATGTTGAAACGCTTTATCATATGACTACTTAAGTGATGTAGGTCAGTTTTTGTGGTATTTTTGAATTGCTACTACAAAAACCACTTAAAGAGAACATGTTGGCGTTCCCTTATCAACTCAGAAGTAATGAAGTTGGTAAGTGTCATTTTTTGATCTACGCTGTTATCATTTAATTCAGGATAATGTATTTCAACATCGCTTTGGTTTTCCATCGCTGAACACTATTTTGAAGGAATGGGAATTCTTGATATCTTCAACGGCATTGTATACAGAGCTTTAGCAGTTTCGGCATAAAGCTAATACTATTAGTACGAGGGGAGTTCCAAATATTTTCAGCCAAATAGGCTGGAGCACCAGAGTATAACCAATGTTTTTTATCGCTCAACGTAATCGCCATGAACACTTATACACTTCTCGCAAAGAGAAACCAACTTTAAATCATTTTTCATACTCAAAATACTCATTTACAATTGCTTCCAGTTCCGGTTATTCAGAAATATCTAGCCCTTAACTATATATAGCTCTGGATTTTTCAATAAGTAAATAAGGAATAAGGGAATAGGGTGGGAGGCCAAGCCCGAAAAAGCTACTTCTAGAAACTGCGACAAATTTAACTTTAGACTTGTGCGAGGAGGCGTCGTCATGCAGCGTTAGGCTTCGACAGTTTGCCCTTAATTTTTTCATTTAGGCGGCGCAATATGCCCTAGTGGTTGAGACTTTTGGTCGCAAGAATTCAAAAAATACAATTCCTTTAGCATTCCAAACAATTTACGTGGTTGAAAATGAATTTTGTTCCGCCAGGGAAATTCTAGTATTTCCGTTGTATAGATTCTTGTTTGGTTTTCGAGCCTTACCGTCTACAATTCATTAACTATTACAATGCAGAACAGAACAGTGTTCTTCTTGCTGATCAGTAAGTCAGGAACTTCTATACAACATATGAAAATTTACATGCAAAGTTTCTTGAACTGTACCAGAAGAATCAGCCATTTCTGCAGCTATTTTATCACCCATTTCATGAATGCTCTCTGTAAAAAAACCGCTAGTCTTCCATTTTTCATACATGACGGCTTCAAGAAAAATATAAAACGTCGTTAAATCCGCGGATGATATTGACAATTATAAATATGTTATATTAACTTTAAATACTTAACAATGGTGGGTGTTGTCTGATTTCATAAGTGATTAGGCTACAAATAATTGGAACTCCCCCGTATGTATAGTTTTAATTGTTAAAAAAAGGATCAGTGCTTTCTGGGTTGCATAAGTGATCAAAGTGGAAAGATTTGTAACTCTCCTTGCATTTTCAGTTTTAATTTGAAACGAATAATCAGAGTGTCATCTAGGTTGCGTACGTTACCTAGGTAGAAATATTTGAAATTTGCCCTCGTTTTAATTATTACCAAACGATCGGGTTGTCTAGGTTGCATAAGTTAGTAGACTGGAAATATCTTGAATTTTCCTGGTATTTTTTATTTTTAACAAAGGGTTGGTGCTGTTGTCTATGATAACGCACGGTACGGTCTAGGTTGCATACGTTATCTGGGTAGAAATATGTGAAATTTTCCCTCGTTTTAATTATTACCAAATGATCGCGTTGTCTAGGTTGCATAAATTAGTAGACTGGAAATATCTTGAATTTCCCTGGTATTTTTTGTTTTTAACAAAGGGTCGGTGCTGTTGTCTATGCAACGAACGGTACGGTCTAGG
>JABXWE010018378.1:0-23913 GCA_014611495.1 Limonius californicus | reverse complement strand
AGAAATATTTCCGGGACGTGTCATTTCCAGAAATGGAGACCTCGCTTGGCCTCCGCGCTCACCAGACCTCACGGTGTGCGATTATTTCCTCTGGGGATATCTGAAGTCGAAAATTTACGTGAGAAGACCACGTACCATTCAAGAGTTAAAATTAGCAATTCGTAATGAAATACGAGCCATACCAAACGACATGGTACTGAGGGCGATGAGAAATTTCCGAACACGGCTGCAGCACTGTGTCAGAAATGGTGGTCGTCACTTATCAGACATAATTTTCAAATAAAGTAATTAAAGATATATTTTAGTAAATGGCAATCCTTTTTCTCTCGTAATATAAATGTATGTTGTTGTAATTTCGTAATTTTTAAAACCATTTCAAAACCGTCCCGTTTTTCTGCCGGTCCCTGTATAAGATAGATGAGAATAACCCAATACGCAGGAACTTATTTAACTCGATTTGGCAATATTGGCTACGCTGCCGATGCGGTGCAGCCGCGCCGCGGTATCACCTGATCTATTGTTACCCGAATGTTCGCGGCAGATACCGATACGTCTCGAACTTTCTGGATTGAAAATACGCGACTATAAAAGCAGCGGCAGCACGTCAGTTGTAAGTTGTGTCATTGTGACTGTGTTACATTAGAGTCAGTTGGAGTTCAAACGCTGAAAAATGTTATTGTATATTTACGTACACGTTTAGTAAATATGGATAAATTTTTAATTGGAGGCAAAAGCTTAAAGATGAAGAAGCTTTCAGAAACGCCCAGTACCAGTGCTAATCCTGTTATAAAATCGAAAACACGAAAATATGACCAAGTACGAGTATACTTAAACTTCGGTTTTATAAGCATTGAAATAAGTGGTGAAGAAAAACCTCAATGGGTTATTTGCTTCAAAAATTTTGGCTGCAGATAGCATGAAACCCAATAAATAATTGAAGAGGCATTTACAAACTCTGCACAAAGAACATGTCAATAAGCCCCGTGATTTTTTGCAGAGAAACTTAGATCTTTCGGGAAGCAGAAGACAAATTTCCACAAAGTCCTTACAGTAAATGACAAAGCTTTATTGCCATCACACAAAGTGGTTTATCAAATAGTCAAATGCAAGAAGCCACATACAATTGCAGAGCGACTAATTTTATTAGCTGTCGTAGACATGGTACAAACCAAGGTGCGTTATATACTGCGTAAGGTTGCCTACTACCGCATCTTGCAATGGTGACAAATTCTTTCCCCTCTCTGAAGCCCTAGTCCTCACTTAGTGACGTCATTCGTGTAAGAACTTCCCGCTGTTTATCTGTGCTTAAGGTGTTTGGATCTGTGACGAGCTGTGTTGTGCAAGTTTAATATAATTAACTATATTTAAAGAAATTTATTAAAACATAGAGTTAAACCTGAATTGTTTTATAAAAGTTCATCAAGGCGAGTTATTGTTTTAATTGTAATGTACTTCTCATTAATGTTCCCATGGATGGGGCATTCTAAAGCAAAACTTTTTTAATTTCGACTTTATGAAAAAAGCTTATTTGGTAGTATTACATGACTGTTTTTGTTTGCCCTTATACATGTACAAAATTATCCAGGTATACACAGGATAGATCGAAAGTATGGACAAACGGTTTTAGCGCAAATATTTTTTGTTTAAAAAACGTTTCAAATACTTTAATTAAAAATTATAGCCCACTTTTGGCCAAGTCAATTTTTTTCGAGGAAGCTGGAGAAGAAATAGAGCTTATTTGGTTAATATTTAATTAAATTAATCTAATGAGGGACCTATCCAACAGTCTACCAATTTTCATTTTATTTATTATGTTCGTTTAACATCTATTGCAGATGCCAATGAGGTGTGCTGTAGCTACTTGCAAAATGCGCCAAGGAAAGGAAAGGCAGAAGCAAGTAATCTGAATGTTACATACTTTACATTCCCTAAAGATGCAAATATTTGCAAAGAATGGGTAGCAAAATGCCGAAGAGGAGATAATGTTAATATGTACATCATGCTCTAGGATTTGTTCGTTGCATTTTAGAGAAGAGGACTATGAAAGAGATTTGAAATCTGAATTATTAAATTTACCACAAAAAAAGATTTTGAAGAACGGGTCAGTGCCATCATTAAATTTGCCTACCACACTAATTACGTCTCAAGAAATCGACGATAGAGCCCACAGACGTAATAACAAATTGATGAAGAAGATTTTTCCTTGTACATAGCTTCAATAATAAACAATGAAGGAGTACAATCAACGTTATCATCGTTAATAAAGCTGTCAATTCTTGAAGATATTGAAAAGCCGGCAGAAGTAAACACCACAAGTGAAATAACGAAACTGAATCTACTAGTCAAATATTTAACGTTAGAAAATGAGTCTTTAAAAAGAAAATTATGTGACAGAGAAACAGATTTAAAAATATGGAAAAATAAATGTGTCTCGTTTAGAAAAATGCCGCAGAGATATAGAAAACAACCAACCCGGAAAATAACCGCAGAAAATAAAGTAGCCGATTTAAAAGCTATTTTTGAAAAGATTTTCACAGAAAAGCAATTAGAATTTGTATTAAAGAAGAGTTGAAGAGTGCATTGGACAGAAAAAGAAATTGCTTCAGCATTCACAATTAGATATTTTAGCAAGAAATGTTACTTATATTTGCGCCAACACTTAAATTATCCTTTGCCAGGAATATCGACGTTACAAAAATGGGCTTCCAAAATCGATATGCGGCAAGGAGTGTTAGAATCCGTTTTAAAGTTGTTAGAAATTCCTGGAAAAACTATGACTGAGCAAGAAAGAGTAGTTGTTCTTCAGTTCGATGAAATGAAAGTGTCTGAAATGAAAGTGTCTGAAATGTACGAGTAGGAGTACGATCAGAAGATGGATCAAGTTGTTGGACCACGTTCACAAATGCAGATCAGGAATACAAGAGGCCTCTTCAGCAGTTGGAAACAACCAGTTTTTGTGGATTTTGACACAAAAATCGTAACTGGTTTACTTTATACAGTGATTAATAAATTATATAAGATCGGTTTCAAAGTAGTTGCTTGTGCTCATGATTTCGGATCATCAAATATTGGTTTGCTTCGCGATCTAGGTGTAACTTATGACAGAAATAGCATAACCCATCAACATACAGGCAAAAACTGCTTCTAGAACATACCAGCATTTTAAAATATATAAAGTAGCTTGCGATTATTTTTCAGTTCCATCTACAGTCGACCATTTACTCGGTCGCTTTACACGAATGACGTCACAGCTCTCTTCCTTTCCCCTAACGCCGCTGAGACTGTTGCTTGCTTAGTAGGCAACCTTACGCAGTGTATACTCAACGCACCTTGGGTAGAAACAACGTTTGGTGAAAGCTATGCTAAACAATTCAAGAATATTCCTCTGTCAAACGATACAATTTGCCGAAGAATTAACGATATATCTGTGGATATTCAGCAACAGCTTGAATCAGAGTTAGTTGGAAAATGATTTGCCATACAACTTGATGAAGCAACAGACAGCAGTAACGATTCTCATTTGATTTGCTATATCAGATTCTGTAAGGGAGCTGCAATAGTTGAAGACTTGCTATTTTGCAAGCCTATACAAGGAAGAGCAACTGCTGTCAAGTTGTTCAGAATTACAAATTATGCTATTGTAAACGCAAACTTGTAGTGGAAGGATTGTGTTGGAATTTGTACCGATGGAGTTTAAGCCATGTCTGGTAGATATAACAGTTTACAAGCAATCTCCAGGAGTAATCTGGACACACTGCATGATTCATCAGGAAGCTTTAGCATCAAAATCCTGGGTTAAATATTATTTTGATAGTAGTTATTAATCCTTTCGATGCGCCGCACCTCTAGAGCTTTCGCGCTGGCTATGCGCAGGTTTTTTGGCTGCTGCGTAAATATACGTCTGGAGCAGTGAAACGCTTATCTTTTTTTTTTAATTGTACACTGTTTTGCCTTGATTATGTATTTAATATTAAAGAGCAGCTTACAAAATAGCTAAATAACACATGAATCAAGTTATAACTAGCTAAATAAGTCTTGAATGAAAGTAAAAAAGTCTCTAATAATGTTTTATGGTGTGGTAGCGTTCAAAACAAGGAATAACACACAACGGTGCATTGCATTTTTCGCATATGTAGGTGGTTTCTTTTCTAACTTTATTTTTTGCACATACAATGCAACGCTTTTGTCCCGTTTTTTTCTTTGATGTACCAGAAATGTGATTAGGAAAGTGCCTTTCCGTCAACCGCGAGGGAGTGTCTGCATTTGCTGATCGTCTCCCTACTCCAGAACCTGCTGTGGTTTGTGGTACTTTTCACTTAGTTGCCTCACTAATTCAACTTGAAAATCGTATATTTTTACCCGTTAGGGTTTTATAGAGAACGCATGCAGTTAGAACCGATAGATCTAGGAAGTGAAAATATACCTTTTTGTACCACTTTATTGTTTTCCGAACAGTTTCAATTGAACTCAAAAGCATATCACTCTTGTCTACAGCTCCCATGTTTTCATTGTAATCTAATATATAAATCGGCTTCTTTTCATCCCCAGTTGTTCTATCTACTTTTCCGGTGGAAACCATTTTATTCTCGTGGCAAGTTGTTGCCATTCTGACTTCTCTTTTATCATACCACAATAGAGCCATAATAGTATCTATGCATTTGAATTCTATTTCGCCTTTCAGATGCTTTTCCTTGAAAGAGGGCATATGTTTTCTATTAGCTATTGCAGTCCCGCAATCATTGGTTTCTTTACTATGCAAATGTAACAGCAATGCGGGACTTGTGTACCAATCGTCAATGAATAATGTGTGTCCTTTGTTTAGGTACGGTTCCATAAGTTTCAGAACTACATCACCAGATTTTCCAAGATCTTTCAGTATGTCTTCACCATCTTGTGAATATGTTGAAGCTCCGGTATACACAATAAAATCCAATATGTAGCCAGTTTCGCAGTCACAAATCAAAAAGAATTTAACTCCAAACCTATGTCTTTTCGATGGTATAAATTGCCTAAAGAAAATGCGCCCTTTAAATAACATTAAACTTTCGTCGATGTATAGGTACATTTTTGAAAGGGTAAAATGATGATTTGAATGTAGACCAGACCGAATGTGATCTACAATTTTTCTAATTTTATGTAGTGCATCTTTTCCATTATAAGGGATTGAATTATCTGTAAAATGAAGCATTGTAAGTAATAAAAGGAAACGATCTCTTTCCATAATCTGTCCAAAAATTGGAGTAGCTAAAAGCGCATCTTTTGTCCAGTAGTCGGCAATTTTGAGTTTCTTTATTTCTGGCATTAGTAGACTAAGAGCAAGGAAAACATACAACTCTTCATAATCTGTTTGACGCCAACGTTGCAACCTAGAGCTGTCAACACCACCGTTTTCTGATATATAAGTAAAATATTTATTGCACTCATCAGCGGTAAACTTCATTATTTCTTCAGTAAAAAATACTTTGAAACACTCCAATACCGATGAATTACTATTCAAATTTTTAATTGTGTACCCTGGATTTACATTGTCGAAATCATGTATTTTTAGTACAAATGTGTTTTCAGTCCAATTGTAATTATTATCATCCATTTTTTTCTTTTTCAAAGGCGGCTGTAATTCAGCATCATCTAATTCTAAGTCGACGCTTTCATCAGAAGCCGATAAATTATTGTTATCAGATAAGTCAACAAATGCTTCTTTTTCTTGTCCAGGAATTTGTGAAGTGGCTAGCCGACCAGCTAATGAACCCGTATCATCATCGCTCTCTTCATTAGAATCGGATAAAGAAAACTCTTCAAATTCGCTGTCACTTTTAGCCAATATTTCAGCCAGTTCCTCATCTGTGTAATATTTGCGTGCCATCTAATTACCTTTTACTGCCTGTAAATATATAAAAAACAAGAACACCACTTACCACACTAAATTTATTAGAACAGCAATCACTTTCGGTACTGCAACCACTATTACTCAGCCTACAGCACGTGGTCATATCTCCGAAGAATGCGACCGAAATTGCGCCCAATGCAACGGTAGAAAAGTGGACGCGACTGCCTCCCTGGACTTTCCCATACTGGAAACTGTTCATATCATCTTTATTCAACAGTAGAGTTATTTTCCTCAAAACGGTTGTTCAAGCGCTATCCTAAAACCTTGCCTTGTAACGAATAGACTTACAAGGCTTGTAAGAAGTCCCGCCAAATATCTGCGGTGCCCCTTAATTTCCTTTTAATATGCAACCAGGCATACTTCATTCTCTGTCCGCTGTCCGTACCGCTAGGCCGTCGCGCGGTTTAATTAGTACCGATCGCTATTGCTACCGAGGTAAAATTTTCTAAGTCCCTGGAAATTATATTTTGTAGGGCATAAAAAATCGATTTTTTTATTTTCGCGGAAAAAGATTCTTTGACGCAAACAAATAACAACCTTTAGAATAAAAAAAATATTTTTCTAAAAAAGAGGGGGGTGGGGGCCGGTGCGCTTACATAAACGATTGTAATATTTCTTTACATATTCATATGCTCCATTACGTACTGAGCGATTCAGTGAAAACCCCAGCTTCCTATCTTTTTTCGTTTATTAATTAAAGGAGTTTGAAGTTTCAAACTTCCAAGCTTCGTAGAGGGCGCCACAGGAAAATTACGGAGTTCTTCAAAAAACTTATCGATAGCCCCTTGCGAGGTCTATCGACATATGAAGTTTAAAAAAATTCCTTGGAGCAGTTTTTGAGAAATAATTTTTTGAAAATTTCCAAAATTTTGAAAATTCGTAATTTAAACCCCTTATAATTTTTCAAAAAACTTTTTATATCACCTCATTTTACCCTTCATATACTATTCAGAAAATAAAAATCATTTGAATCGATTCATCCGTTTTCGAGTAATTGGGCGTTAAACTCAAAAATTTCAAAAAATCATAGCGCCCTTCAGTTTAAAGCTAGCGAGTTCGGCAAAAAACTAACAGATTTGCCTTATGACCCTCTATCGTTATCCGTTATAAAAGTTTCAAAATTGTAATCACGAAAAAAGTGATACCAAAAAAACATGCGTAACTTCCGCTTCCGGTTTCGGATTTTTTTGAAAAGCTTATTTTTTCGATGAATTTTCGATACACCCCCGCATTCCAAAGCGCATCAAAATCGGAGCAATACTTTCGGCTGTAGGAGCGTCACATACGTACATACGTACATACCCACCCACAGACAGACATTTTTTAAAAACCACTTTTTTGGGTTCCTAGAGACCCAAAACGGATATTTCCGTTAAAATCTCGATTTCGAAAATTTTCATGAATTCAATACTTACCCTATATCTATAAGGTATGGGAAAGTAAAAAGGGCGAAGCGAGCGTACAATTCTGTCCAGAGCCGCGAACCTATATAAAACCACTTGCGTAAAAATACGCCTGGAGCGTACCTGACACGAAAACTTTTTGCGTAAATATACGTCCAGAGCAGTGAAAGGGTTGATGAAGTTAACTATATAAGAACCAGACCTCTAAAATCAAGGATTTTCGCTGCTCTTTGTGAAATTGTGGAAGCTGAACATATATCATTGTTGTTTTATTCTTCATCTAGATGGTTATCACGCAGTAAGGTATTCAAGTGCGTCTACGAATTGAGAAATGAAATAGCGATATTCTTGAGCGTGGAAGGTCATAAGCAAGCTGAAGAATTCAACGACGATTTATTTCTAATGAAGCTCTCCTACTTAGTGGACACATTCGAAAAACTTAATTCATTTAATCTTCAACTTGAGGGAAATAATACAAATATATTTGATTTAAGTGAAAGGCAATGCTTTTTGTAAGAGAATACAATTATATTGAAGCATTTGCAGGCCGTTTAGGCCCATAGCTTGATGACTTGCTTCCACTCTTTCCTATTGGTAGCCTTTAGTCTCCAGTTCGTTATGCCCGTTTCTCGTAAGTCTTTGTACACTGCTTCCGTCCATGTTTTCCTCCGCCACCCTACTCTGCGCATGGTTACTAAATTTGCATCCCCCATGTATTTGGCTACTCGTCCCTCCTCCATTCTCTCGAGGTGGCTTAACCACCTTATCCTGTTTGCTGTTATCACCTGAGTGATATTTGGTTGGTTGTAAAGGTGCATCACTTCTTCATTTGTCGTTCTCTCCCATTGATCTCCTACTTTTTGCCTCGTAGGATCCTTCTAAGTATTTTCCGTTGCCATGCTTCTACCGCTTTCTGTTGGCTGCTAGTGAGGACCCATGTTTCCCAGGCGTACGTCACCGTAGGTCTTATAACTGTCTTGTAGAGTCTGAATTATGCACTGCGTGAGACGTCTTGTGATTTTAGCACCTTACTTAACGCATCCGCGCATCTTTCACCTTTGATTAGTCTCGCTTCGCTTTCTTTCACTTCTCTCTTCACCATGCTCTGCAATAAAAGCATCTAGGAACACAAAACTTTTAACTCTTAAAACACTAATCTCTTTCCCACCTTCCAGTTCAATGGATAAACTTGTACGCGTGTCTGTCTCCTGTCCGTCTAGGATTATGTACTTTGTTTTGTCTCCATTTATTTTTAGCCGTCTTTTTCTGGCATGAAATTCTACCTTTTTCATCATCTGTTTTAGTTCTGTCTCTGATCTGGCTAATAGTGTCAGATCGTCAGCGTATGCCAGGCACTGGTGACTTTTATTAATTATTGATCCTTTTGTTATAATTCCGCTGTCTCGTATTACTTTTTCAAGCATTAGGTTAAAGAGGGTTGTGGATAGTGGATCACCCTGTCTGACTCCGCTTTAGGTTTCAAAACTTTCTGAGATGTCACCATTTATCCGAACTTTATTTGTTGTGTCCTGTAGTGTCATCTCTACTAACTGTAAGAGTTTTTCTGGAATTTGTAGATCCCTCATATCCTGAACCAGTTTATTTCTTTGAATGGAGTAGTACGATTGTCGAAAGTCTGAATAGGGCAAAAATTTTTGTATTATGCTCGTAGCTGGTGACAATTAATTGTTTTAATGTATACAGGGTGTCCCAAAACTCCTGGGACATAGAGCTACCACGTATTCTAGAGGTCAAAAGAAGTCGATTGGACCCAACTTTGTCATATACCAAAATGTACCGTTTGCCCGTGAGAGGAGTTCAAAGTTTACTTAAAAAATCACATTTTTGTATGCTGTTCAGAAACGTGTCAACCAATTTTAATAAAATTTGGTACCTGGCCACTACTTTCAGTAACGAAAGAAACCCAAAGAAAATTGGAGAAGGGTTAAAACCAGCCCCACCCCCTGATAAATTTGTTCAGAATTTTTTTAAGCATGATGATACGATTCTATGTTTTTTTTAAGGTGAAGACTTATTCATTAGCTTCATTTTTTGACTCTTGTAAAAACTTCGTAATTCGTATAGTTTCGAAGGAAAAAAAATGTTTACTCAAACACTGATAACCGATATTATTATTGCAGGTTTAATTGTATTACAAAATTTAGTTGGCCGTAGACACAAAAATAAAAAAAGGTGATAATTTTGATAGGAAACAAATTATAATCATCTCAGTTGATTGTTGACAGTAAACTTTTCAATAATTGTTCACTGTTTGTTGCTTTTGTATTCTTTTTTGTTATTGTAACCATCGTTGCTGCTTTAATTGTTGTTGTTGTTGCTGCTGTTATTTTTGCCGCTATCAAATATGGATTTCCTTTTCAATGAGCAGACCGACATGTTATTAGTTCTTGGATACTGTCAAGGTAACTGCCGCGAGAGTGTCCGCGTGTATCAAGAGAGATATCCAAATCGAAGAATTCCAAATCACAAAACTTTTGCTCGTATCGAATGTCGTCTTCGAGAAACAGGAAGTTTGCAGCCAGCCAGATTTAACACTGGAAGACCTCAACAAGCCCGAATACCCATTGTGGAAGAAGCATTCTTCAAAGGATTGATAACAATCCTGAGATCAGTACCAGAATATTGCAACGTGAAACTGGGATTCCAAAAAGCACTGTAAGTCGGATCCTTGCCGATTAATTAATTCGTCCTTTTCACATCCAGCCAGTTCAAGAATTATTGCCACTTGACTACGAACCATGTTTAAATTTTGCAGAAATTATTCGGAAGCGCAGAGTAGTCGACGATGGATTCCACACTAATATCTTGTTTACTGATGAGTCTTGTTTTACGCGTCGTGGCATGACAAACCTACACAATGAACATATTTATACAGATGAAAATCCACATGCTGTTAAAGCTAGACATTATCAACGAGAATTTAAAATTAATGTCTGGGTCGGAATTATCGACAATTTTTTGGTTGGACAGTTCCGATTGCCTGATCGTCTGGATGGCGCTAGTTACCTTCTTTTTCTCCAAGAAACTTTGCCAGAGTTATTAGAAGTTGCCCCTTAATTTGCGTGAAAACATGTTTTTCATGCACGACGGTGCACCACCTCATTTTGCACGTGCCGTAAGAGAATATCTAAATGAACAATTTGCTGGTAGATGAATTGGTAGGGGACAAGAAACACCCATTCAATGGCCACCGCGGTCTCCAGATTTAAATCCGTGTGACTTCTTCATATGGGAAGCGTTAAAAACAAAAGTATACGAGGTACAAATTAATAATGCTGAACAACTGTGGGACAGAATTCAAAATGGTGTAAACGCACTACGAGAAAGCGACGATGTTTTAAGAAGGGTGCATTTCAATTTTTTACGTTGTGTTGACCTCTGCATCAATGAAGGTGAAGGTCACATTGAACATTTGTTGTAAAAAAGTTTTATTTTTGTGTCTATGGCCAACTAAATTTTGTAATACAATTAAACCTGCAATAATAATATCGGTTATCAGTGTTTGAGTAAACATTTTTTTTTCTTCGAAACTATACGAATTACGGAGTTTTTACAAGAGTCAAAAAATGAAGCTAATGAATAAGTCTTCACCTTAAAAAAAAACATAGAATCGTATCATCATCCTTAAAAAAATTCTGAACAAATTTATCAGGGGATGGGGGTGGTTTTAACCCTTCTCCAATTTTCTTTAGCTTTCTTTCGTTACTGAAAGTAGTGGCTTCCTTTGAAGTGCTCAGGTACCAAATTTCATTAAAATTGGTTGACACGTTTCTGAACAGCATACAAAAATGTGATTTTTTAAGTAAACCTTGAACTCCTCTCACGGGCAAACGGTACATTTTGGTATATGACAAAGTTGGGTCCAATCGACTTCTTTTGACCTCTAGAATACGTGGTAGCTCTATGTCCCAGGAGTTTTGGGACACCCTGTATGTGGTCCATCACTGACCGGCCTTTCCTAAACCCGCATTGATATTCTCCGAGTAGAGGTTCTGCGTATTCTTCTAGTCTTTTTCTAATGAGTGTAGCCATTACCTTGTATGTCGTATCTAATAGTGCTATACCTCTGTAGTTGCAGCAATCTGTTTTAGCTCCTTTTTTATACAGTTATAGAATAACAAATTAAAAGACAATTTCTTTGAGATGTTTCCCACAATGTGTGAATTTATCCACAGTTACCCGCCGGAAGAGAATCATAAAAAGTTGTTGCTAAAGACAGTGGAGGGTCATTTAGAGAACTTGAGCACAACTTTCGGCAAATACTTTTTCGCAGAAGAAGACATTTAATTTGGTGACTGGAATTGGGTAATAAATTCATTTGAAAGTATACCTACAGGCCTATTTCTGCAAGAAGAAGAACAACTGATAGATCTTTCTTCGAGTACCGCAGAATAATCAAATGTTGTTGTTAAGTCATTAACAAATTTCTGGAGTGAATTGTCTTGTAGCTATTCTCTTATTAAAGCAAAAGCGTTTCGGATGTTGTTACCTTTTCCTACTTCTTACCTTTGCTAAATTAGTTTTTCGGCTGTAGCTGCTTTAAAGTCTAATTATAGAAAGAAACTTCAAATAGAAAACGAGCTCAGACTGTCTATCTCGAATATCAAACCAAACCTGGACAGCCTGTGTACTTTAAAGCAGGCACATATTAGTCATTAGATCTATGCGTTAGAAATATTTTATTTTAATTTTAGTTGTGATAAAAATGTAAAAAATTAATTCTGATGTCTTGTTGATTTATTCGACGGGCCCACCCCCTCGTACAGCCTCCCTTGCTTGCTTTGAAACAGCGAGATCTAGGACGCGGTTTTCCAAGCATCTCTATGCACTTAGGCCACATTTGGCCCATTGTACACCCTAACTAAGAATTTTGCCTATCTGGGATAATTCCAACTCCAGTAGTGATTTTAACGTGTCACACATCGTAGTGGCACGGGACCTACGGCTTTACTTCTTATCCGACAGAAGGCGCATTTTCAGATTTTTCCCCGCTAGAAAAATCTCGCCGACCTCAGCCAGGTTTGAACTCGCGTCCCTCGGATCTAAAGGCAAACGCGCTAACCACTAGACCACCGAGGCCGTCTGGCGCCCTCGTAGGGGAGCGCGGCCCACAGTTTGAGAACCGCTGAGATAAGCCATATAATAATAAACAAATATTTGATAGAGGAAACTCCAATGTGGTTGCTGGAGGACATTTGTTTAGATCTATTTATATGCTACTTCCTGTTTAAAAGTGTTATTGTTTTAATTATCTACAACCAATTAAAAGTGAATACTTGGTTTCTTGTTGTGTAGTGAGCTGTTTCTATCTATTAAAAACTAGTTACATAAAAAATATTAATTTTCTTGTTTACCATATATCAAGTTACATATACAATTGAAGTTATTTACTTATCTACCTCTTGACATTGATAGTTTACAATACTAGGAACAATATGTTTAAAGGAAGCTTGCACCACTTAGTAATCCTAATGTTCTAAATTAGATACTTTCATTTCAGATCGGGTATGATGAATACAAGCATGTGAGCAGCGGAAAAGCAATTGCTCTCCATAATTACAATCATTAATCTTTAAAGTACTTTAGTTCTAAAGCAAAAGATTTGATATCTTTTCTATAACATCCCAAAATGCTTGGAGCAATGTCACTTTAATAAAATCAAAATAAGTTTCAATTTTAAATATTATTCATTTTGTTTTGATATTTGTCCAACTAATTAAACAACTCTATTCGTTGATTTCCTATTACATATCTATCTCCTAAATGAATGACTGTAAATACATTGAGGGATAAAATTAAAGGATTAAAAAGTTATTGCCATTTTCATTACAAAACAACTAATATAGTACTATTACCACTATTTTCAAGTAGAAGCTGATTTATTATCCATTATAATATTATATTTAATATTATTATTATTATATTATTATTATTTAATATTATATTTTCTGATCCACAAAGAAAGCTGTATGAACTTTCTAGTTGCTTAACACTCATACTACGATTGAATGCATCACTATTTTCTGGTTCCTTAATTTTGTCCTTTACTTTAATTTATACTGTGCTTTATTAGCTATAATTGCAGCCATAATTCTCTTTGAATGACATAGAATTTGTTTAATCTTATCCAGTAATTTACATCAGTAAGTTATTTGTTTATAATTTCAGCAACAATGCACAAATGTATCTAAAATATTATATGCAATTAATTATCTACCTGTTAAAATAAAGCCTGAAAAATGTTGAAACCAATGTGATAGATGTAATTTCACTTTATATGTCCTCCAGGAGCCATGTTTATATGTTATGTTCCGGAACACTCTTTTATTGACTTTTATATTGATTTTTAACTAGCTCTTTTTAATTTATAAATAATATATAAGTGAGAAGACTTTCACCTATAACTTTACATTACTCTGACCATTATTTATTACCTGTGCGAATTTGACCATCAGCTTGAAGAACAATTCTAGATCGAAGGTTATTTAACACCAACACTTGGTGGGTTTCAGCAATTCCCAGTTCCCATGGTAATCCAGCATTTTTTATACCCGTCCATGAGCTAGCACCGGTACCTCCATCATGACCGGAAACTACAATATGTTCTGCTTTACCCTTTGCAACTCCTGCTGCTACAACTCCAACACCAACCTATAAAAGATATATTTAAAAGTGGACTTGAAAATAGAAAAGAATTCTTACTTCAGAAACCAGCTTAACCGATATTCGAGCATTGGGATTGGCACATTTTAGATCATAAATCAATTCTGCAAGATCTTCAATGGAGTAGATGTCATGGTGAGGTGGGGGAGAAATAAGTCCCACACCGGGAATCGAATGTCTTGTTTTAGCAATTTCAGCAGATACTTTATATCTATAAATGTAAGTTAATTTTGACGAAATGAATTTGAACAAACAAGAAATAAGCAACTCACCCCGGTAATTCGCCTCCTTCACCTGGTTTAGCACCTTGTGCCATTTTAATTTGCAAGTCATCAGAATGAGCCAAGTAGGAAGATGTGACACCAAACCTTCCTGAAGCAACCTGTTTGATAGCTGACCGCTTTTGTGAATCTAGATATCGTTCAGGATCTTCTCCTCCTTCCCCTGTGTTACTTTTGCCTCCAAACTGTTAAATTAAAAAATAATTTAAATTACGACTAGAGGAAAAATAACTGCCTCTCTAATATTAGTCTTACTCCAGCCTAGGATGCTTTGGCGTAGCTGAATCAGTGTGAAGTTGTTTTGTTGCAAACCATTTTGGTACTGTCTATAAAAATCAGAATAAGTACCTTATTCATTGCCACTGCAAGCGTCTGATGTGCTTCTAGACTTATAGATCCAAAACTCATGGCACCTGTTGCGAATCGTTTAACAATTTCAGCAGCCGATTCAACTTCTGTCAAAGGCAGTGGTTGATCCAGGGTATTTAACTCTAAGCGACCACGTAACATGCAATTTCTGACCGACTCCATAGTTGCCTCCTTGAACTTTTCGTATGCTGATTTATTGTTGGAAATAGCAGATTCCTATCAAAAGTAACATAACTATAAAAAATATGTATATTGAGATTTAATGTCAGCAATATTTAAAAAAAAAACGTGAATAAATTTCCTGTAAAAATTCTCAACACTTTTGTCTTTTGTTTTTAGTTAGAAGCAGACATTTTTTGCAAAGATATTTAGTTTGATACCAAATTCAAAAAACCCCTTTTTCTCGTTACTTTTTTAATAAAATTCATAATAATTGATAATTTTAGAAACATTGTTTTGAAAACCTTGGAAAATCCCTTATCGTCGCGATATTTAAAATACCTAAATATGTGTTTCCACAACTAAACTGCCATTTTGGAGATAAGTTCTTCACCGAGTCAACAATGGAAGTCCAATGTTCATTGCAATACCTTTGGAGATAAATTTTTCACCAAGTTAAGAATGAAAGTCAAATGGACATTGGGCTTCCATTGTTGACTTGGTGAAGAACTTATCTCCAAAGGTATTCCCCAGTCAGGTTACTTTAGTTAGTTCAAGTTCATTTGACTTCCATTGTTGACTTGATGAAAAACCTATCTCCAAAGGTATTACAATGAACATTGGACTTCCATTGTTGACTTGGTGAAAAACTTATCTCCAAAAGTATTCCAATGAACATTGGACTTCCATTGTTGACTTGGTGAAGAACTTATCTCCAAACATATTCTTTTGCTAGGCTACTTTAGTTAGTTCAATTTCATTTGACTTCCATTGTTGACTTGTTAGAACAAGTATTCCACAGCCGTGTTGCTTTAGTTAGTTAAATTTATGCTGCAGATGGCAGCTTAATTGTCAAAATACGTATATAGTTGTTTAAATATCATGGTAGTAAGGAGTTTCCCAAAGTTCATATACTATAATGCTAGGGCCCTTTAGTAACCCTAACACCAAACATCTTCGAATGAAACTAATAATTTGGAGAGACTAATTTATTTGTGTGTATACAAAAACAGAGAAATATCGTAACTAAGTAAACAAAATAACAACAACACACAAGCGACCTGATAAATATAGTGCACGCGCACTACAATACTTAAACCAGTCCTCATCAATCCTATTATTTTGAAATATATTCTAAAAAATGCAAAAGAAAAAAAATTAAAATACTCAAAGTGCACCACTAGTGGTGTTCTTTATATCATTTCATTTTTTAAGCGACTAAAGTAAGTTACTTAAATTCCTTGCAAACAAAAAGTAAAAATATCTTGAATGGTGCCTCACCCTGAATGTTTTATAATTTCAGCTTTACCTACAGAGGGAATTCACTCAAACAAAAATTAGAATGTTATGTTGTGGCTTTTAGTTTGATGGTCCTGGAGTTTTATGTTACAAAATTTTTATGATGTTTCACTAAGTTTCTTCTGTAGAAAAGAAATTGTTCACTTATGGGTATTTTCCAGGCTGACGAATATTAGATTTAACAAATTATAAATACCTGTAATGCAGCAATGCTTCCAGGATCATTAAGATGCTTTTCACCTCCTGCCCTCCAATGGTAATTACCAGCATCTAGGAGAATAAGACTATCCGGTGCTAATCGATAGGCATTTTGATGGCGCTGAACAGCTTCCAATGCCAAGAGTTCAAAGGTTACGCCACCAAGACGAGAAGGTGTACCTTAATCACATTGGAAGTTTTTGACAATTAGGAATAACAAGTCGAACTTGAATTCATTACATACCTTTAAAGCACTTCTCAACAACATCCTCGGACAAACCAACAGCCTCAAATATCTGAGCCCCTTTGTATGACTGTAGTGTGGAAATACCCATTTTAGCCATAACTTTGCTAATTCCAGTCTGCATAGCTTGAGCATAATTCTGGAAAATCACTTCATCAGTTAAGTTGCAGTCGAGTACCCCTTGATCTCTCAAACTTGAAGCCAACTCCAAAGCCAGGTATGGACATATGGCATCAGCACCGTAACCCAGAAGTACACAGATGTGGTGGACTTCACGAACTTCAGCACTTTCCACCACCAAAGCCACCTTCATACGGTTACGGGTTTCAATTAGATGGTGATGAACAGCACCTACAATCCCAGTTTGAACAACCATCAAGTTAAATTTATGCTTCTTCTACCTAATGCCAGAAGACTGCTGATGGGAATATGGTCAGGCCCAGCAAGTCGATCAGATAATATTAGAATTTCATGCTTATAGCTGGCCTTTTCCGCTTGCTCGCAAATGGCATGCAGCTTCGTCAAAAGACCAGCTGCACCATCAGAAGCAGGGAATGTTGCATCTATAACATGCGAGCTCCAACCACGATGGGTAGTGAGCTTCAGTACTTCCAGATCTGAGATTGAAATCACAGGTTGTTTCAACCATAAACGATGTACCTAAGGCAATGTATGTTATTTTAAATGCCTGTAATAGGGTCAATTTTAAGAATGTACCTGCTTTGCACTGGGTTGAAGAATATTAGCTTCTGGTCCAATTGGGCACTGTAAAGACATGACAACTTTCTCTCTGAACGGATCAATAGGGGGGTTAGTAACTTGTGCAAATAGCTGTTTAAAATAACTGTAGAGAAGTGGAGCAAAAGATGAGAGACAAGCCAAGGGTGCATCATTACCCATGCTTCCTAATGCTTCTTTTCTACAAAAATATATACACAACAGAAAATAAGTAACTTTTAGAAAAAAGTAATACAAAGATAAGTACTTCGAATATTTAATCATTTTGTATTAAGAAAAGGAGTGCTATATTAAAAGTAAATAGATCGGTAGCTAGTGCGGCAGTTAGAATTCTTGTGCATTTTTGCTTCATGAAATGTTTATTCACATCAATTCTGGACAATTCTTTTGTACTTAACCAAATTTAGTGTTAATTTAATCTAAGGCCAGTATGACATGGCACAGAATTTTGTACAAAATTTTGAACATAATTTTGTACAAAATTCTGCAAAACACGTATTACACGGAATGGCTGTCTGTGAGCATGCGCAAATAGGTGCAAATTACGTCGACATCTGTGAAAAACTGTCAAAATAGTCAAGTGACTGTCGATAATGTAGAATTCTAAAAATGTTGTAGATTCATGTTCTCAAACTATGGAGTACTAAAAGAAGGAGGCGAATCGCTATATAGACCGGGTTCTGAAGGGTAGTGAGTATGCAAAAATTGAGGAACGAATTCTGGCCATGGATATGAGTTTTAGTGGTCTTCAATTACAATATTATCGATGTTGCCAGTTGATTAAATGCCGCAAATTTTTTTTGCATTTTTACATGCAAATTACTATGAGAAATCGTATACCAGTAGCTGTAAGGCGTTAAAATGTTCCCTTTTAGGGGTAATATGTAGGTTTTAGGGATGATATATTGTAAAACAAAGTTATTATATTAAACAACAACAAAAAATAAACGAAAATTGTTTATAAAAAAGTACCCCAAAATGCTGATTTGGTTACAACTAAGTATTGTTTCATAAAAGGATGATGTTAGGTACATAAAAATTTTGTTACAGTAATACATTTTTGCAATCATTCACAACACATTTACACAAAGGAATACAAATTATACCGGATTTTTTGCAATTACATGACATAGTGTGACAATCTGATTTACATTTGCCAGGATTAATTAGAGATTTCGGCAGAGGTGCTTTGGTCATTTGTTTAGGGTACAAGGAAGATTCTCTTAATTCATACCCATATTGAATAAAATCAATAGGCTCAATTAGCGGTTCTGATGAATTTTTCCAAATGTATGTATGTCTGAGCTAAAGCCCTCAAGCAATGCAAGTATAATGCATCAGAAGTCTACGTCTTTGAGTAAATTCAGGCCAAAGCCAATATTTTGAGAAATTAGTTTGTATCTAAGCTTATCCGCTGTCAGTGTTTGTTTATTAAATAGGTAGGTGCAAACTTTTTCGAGACCTTTAAATCTTTGAAGATCCAAAAATTCATTTCCAAAAGACGAAAGTTCGTTCTGGGTAAAATCGAGTGATGCAGCTTTTAAGCAATTCTTCTTATTGCCGAGTCGACTAGTTGTGTCGCAGCCAGTTAAAGCATGCAATGCTGGCAAAATATTAGAGATATTTTCACCGAAGGATTGTGCCGCTAAATCGCAACCAAGCATGTGTTTTTTGTGCGAACCATCGAACCATCCAGCTTTACAACCAATATTTACAAGCTTCGGCCAAAACTGAATCCCAAGAGGCCAAGAATTAAAACGTCTGTATTGGCCCTGATAATTAAGATCTCGGCACATTGATTTCTTGCTGTATGAGGTATATGAGAAAACATCCTTGAGTCCGCTTCTAAGTGGTTTGATGTTAATTCTAAAACCTCCGAAAAATACGACCTTGTAATTTGTAACACTTTGTTGGGTCATCGAATCCACCGCAAATGTAGAGCTCATTTTCTTCTCTAACTTGTGTGTATGTTGATACGTAGGTACAGAGAAATTTAATTAATTGTAATTTATTTTCATTGCTCCCGAAGAAGTTTTTAGTATCAGCCGGAATATTTGTGGAGATACTGGAAATTATGACTTTCCGTAGGTACATTTTGTCCTTTCCTTCGTAATTTGGACTCCAAAAACTTAATAGAGACATTATCATACCTATCAAAAACTACATCAACTCTTCTAACACCAGGTTGAAAAAAAAACATGATTTTTTAAAGTATGCCTCAGCAAAAGCACCAAATGTATTACATTTATTAAGTGGAATTTGATGTACTACTGCCATACCATCAACAATTTATACATTTGGAAGAATTTGACAATAAAATTTGATCCATTGAGTAAGTTGAACAGTGATGAGTGTTTCCAATTTCGCTGGCGAGTACTGACTTTACAGATTTCCTATAGAAGTCATGCTCATCAAAAAGATATTTACAATAATGTAACATTTCATGAGACGCTAGTTCCACCGGGTCGAAACATCGCTGAGATGCTAACATGAATGATTGTTGTACATCTTTTACATCTTTAGCAACCTGTAATTTTGTATTACCAACACCAGATTTACTTTTTATTGGAGTATAATTGAAGCTATAGAATGGAATTTTTTTATAGGACCTACACATTTTTATTTTTTAATTCAATTCTTTGACTTTCGTATTGTGCAATTAATGATTCCCAAGAACTCCACTGAAAATGAAAATGCTCGTCTTTAGAAATTCTGCTGTGACTCCATTCGCTATGAAAATTCCAATCAGTGTCACCTGTAGCGTCTGATTGCATTTTAAGGTATGATAATATAGCAGAGTGAATAGCATTTTTGACGGGATACAAAAGTAACCACCTCTGTAATGCGTCCCTATTTTGCGTAATCCCAATCAAGCCTCCAGTTAATGCCGATGATCGATTTTGAGACTGCTCCAACGCCAAGTCGCAGCCCACTGAATTGAATTTGAATTTGAATTTGAGAGCCAACACAGGTGCTGGCAACATATGTTTTTGGGTTTCTTAGGGTCTCGGGTATACGGATCAGTCAACAGATCTTGTTCCTCATATTTTGCAAACTCAAATACCTTCAGCGCCTGCACTAATACGCGAATACCTGCAATTGGCGGTCCTGTTTTTTCGTGTTTCCTAAATTCGCCACGAGGGAGCGTGGCGTTCGCAAGTGCGTCTAAGTTTTGCCGTGTTCTTACGGTCGCATGGGCTATTTTTGATCAAATATTCGTTTTTTTAAATATTCTTCAAATGATTTTGTTTGTGAGGGGCAATGAGTCCTACAAGAAGTTGTTTTGGTGCCGAAGTGCGATACTGGCTATCCTTCGAGGAGAGCAAAAAATAGAAAAAATAATGATAGAATGAAGAGTCTGTTCAAGGCACCCCGGGTTAGTAACAATTACGTAAAACTTAAATAAATACGTTTCCGTTTTCTGTTTGTTGTCTAGAATACGGCAATAGTATTACTTAATTATGCTGCATCTTATTTCCTCCCCTTTTAGGATTTACTTTGTTATGTAGGTCTTAAGTTTTCAGTGTAGGTACCTTAGTACATGTGGAAATTCAGATTCCCGCCGATTTCTGAGAATTCCTACACTAAAAACCTCAATTTTTATTATACTAGTCTTTCCTAAAAGCAACAAATTAGAAACGCAAAGTCTTCCCCACGAATTGAAAAGTACAAAACTACATGTTTTGATGAGTTAGGTATCTCGTCATCTTTGGGCTTATATCTAATCAGGAAGAAATTTAAGGTTATGCTAGATAAATACAAATAAAACTGCAGTTGACATTTCAAATACTACTTGAAACCGCGGCAATTCAATCTACGGTGGCGCGCAATTTTAAAATCCGCCTTCGTTCTTTTTGTATTCATTCAAGCCATGTCTAAAATTCGTCTATTTTAATGTTACATTATACAAAAAGTAACTGTAGGAATGCACCAAAGTCTCACATAATCTAAATAACATATATATCCGAAAATAAACGCTAAAATCGTACTTATGGCCTATTCTCTCCATGTTAAACTCGTCGCGCTTGCAACCATGCGCTCCTAGTGGCAAAATGCGGAACTTGAATTACAATCAGAAATTTGGACCGTTTCTACAGTATTGCGATTCGTGTTTGTTTGTTTGTTTTATTTAACGTCGGCCTATTTCTGTTACTATGGCTAACCACCGACGCCAGCGAGCGATCCTACCACACCTGGAAATTTAGCCTGTTTGAGGGTTCTTTTGACGTGCCCAACAACACTTGGACACGGGGCCTACGATTTTACTTCCTATCCGAGAAGAAGGGCCGTTTTAGCGTTTTTTATCGCTCACAAAAAACCACCGACCTCGGCGCCCGGATTCGAACCCAGGACAGCTGCGTGAAAGGCATACGGCCAACCTAACCGAGCTACCGGCGCCGGTATATTGCGATTCGTCTCCTTCTTTTAGTACTCCATATCTAAAACCTACAGAATTTTGTACTAAATCGGCGTCGCATCAATGAGCAAACGAGCAATTTTTAGTGTTTATTAGCAATCACAGAGGGCAGGCAAGAATATGTTTACCACGTGTGAACCCCGCCTGCCGACACTGCACGCACTT
Source organism: Limonius californicus (assembly GCA_014611495.1). Classification (NCBI taxonomy): domain Eukaryota; kingdom Metazoa; phylum Arthropoda; class Insecta; order Coleoptera; family Elateridae; genus Limonius; species Limonius californicus. The sequence continues at coordinate 2,069 of JABXWE010018378.1, read as the reverse complement.
GCTCTCATCTCGCACGCGTTCTTTATTGCTGCAGTTTGTTTGCTTTGTCGTGCGTTCATGGATAATAAATAAATAAAAGCGCTACGAATTTATGCACTAACATTAACCTAATATTACGAAATATTAATAGAATTCTACATTATCAACAGTCACATGATTATTTTTACAGTTTTCTCACACATGTCACTGTCATTTGGGCATGCTCACAGACAGAATTTTGTACAATATTCTGTTCTGCAGTGGCGTAGCCAGAGTTGGCCCTTGGGGAGGGATATACCGTGAGTTCAAAAAGTAATTACATAACGGTTGGCCATGGAATAATAAAATAATGTCTAATGCAAGCTTTATATACCAATTGACGTTTAGGCACAGTCTTAGTTAGGGTGTACAATGGGCCAAATGTGGCCTAAGTGCATAGAGATGCTTGGAAAACCGCGTCCTAGATCTCGCTGTTTCAAATCATCATCATCATCGTCACGGTACAATAATAAAAGAAAATCCGCGAGCTTAGCTCTCAACATATACCTATAGTAACTGTTTATTTACGTTTTTTTTTATAGATTGTATGGAAAAAAAGTGCAAATATTAAAGAATGCTTAATAAGAACAATATTTTTAGAATACTAGTCTTTATTCAACAAAAAACATTATAAACCAAAATCTAGGCGCCGTGGTTTTTTTTGGCCAGTTCGTCAAACATTTCATCTACTTCAACTAGTATTTCCAGGTGTATCGTCAACATTGCTAAACCGTTAAGTCGATTCTAAAACGGAGAAATCAAACAGTATGATTAGATGTGTTTTGATTCGATTTAGTGTCGCGAACGTTCGTTCTGGTGTGGCTGTTGAAACTGTGCAGAACATTTTAAGCAGTCTATGAATGTTTGGATATGCAATTTTACTGCACATATCTCGTAGGTCTACAGTTCGTTGTTCTTTAACTGGAAGCTTGCTTAACCTTTCGACCAGAGTTTTAGTTTGGAAACTTCTGGGAGAAAATGGGTTATCAATTCTTCAAACGAATCCGTGGATGGTTTATGTTATACTTATGCCAGTATTTATTTTTGTAGAAAATACAGATCGATGTGGTTTTTTATATTTTGTTACAAAACATATAGGGGAGTTTATATTGCAAGATTTTAAAAGGAAATAATATGGCCAAATTTGATAAATTTAGATTTCGACAAACAATTGTAAATAATGTAAATTTATTGATCCTAAAACATTCTACGATTTCTAATTTTGTCTGCTTATGCATTTTCATAGTGGAAGCTATTTTTTAAGATTTTAGCCCTTGGGGGGGATATATCCCCCCCGTGGCTACGCCACTGCTATCATTGCGTCTAGAAGAGGAGTCTTGACGACTGCCTCATCCAGGATGCGGGTACATCTGCCTCCCCTGCCTGCTGTATGCCACAGAACCTTAGGGCGCAGCCTCAAAGCCATCCTCGCACCACACTGCCAGAAAGCCATGCATGCTTTTTCAGTTTTAGCTTTCAAATGTTGTTGATATTATCTGAAAAGCTGAGGGAAGTGTCAAATAGTAAAGGTGAATGTAAGGATTCAACCTTCCTTTTCTGCGTGAAAAGTAGGTACCATTTCTGTCTTCAAGAGACTGACAGAGTGGGACTGATCACTACCTACTTACACCATTTTTCCGTTATTTGTAGAGCCGTCTGCGTTAAGGTACAGAGCGTGCCCAGCATCATTGAGTGATCTTAGAAGGCTGTCCAGTACTGTATTCCACAACAGTGGAGACAGAACCCCGCCTTGTGGACAGCCTTTCATCACTACACCTCTAAAGCCGCGTACAGACCAAGTTCGCGAATAGTTCAGGAACAGTCCGCTAACAGTTCTCGAACCTCTGCAGAAGTCGGTGTGTACTAGAGATCGCGAGCAGTTCGTGCCGGTTGGGGAGTTCGGTCAAAGTTCGCTACTTGAGCGGTAACTTCAAAGAAACTGTTAGCGAACACCTGTTAAACAGCAGTTCTAGTGTGGACGTTTATCGGTAATGATCGATCCTTTATTTAGTGAAGCACGACGACCGAACTTCTCACGAACTGTTCGCGTA
>JABXWE010018374.1:0-30403 GCA_014611495.1 Limonius californicus | reverse complement strand
CATATTTGTATGTTTTGCAACAAAGGCGGTGCACATCGAACTTGTGGCCGACCTAACTACCGATTCATTCATAGCGGCATTTCGTAGATTTCTGGCACGTCGTGGTAAATGTTTAAATATATACTCAGACAACGGCACGAATTATGTCGGTGCTAAAAATGAATTAAGGCAAATATATGAATTTTTAGAGAAAAATTATTCGAAATTAAATAACTGCTTCTAAGGGATCGTATTCATTGGCAATTTGCTCCTCCGAGGAATCCCCATTTCAAGCAGAATCGGGCGTTCATGCTGCAAAAAATCAGTTTAAAACGCATAATGGGTCAGACTCATTTATCTCAGGATGAATTTAATACAGTTCTTGCTCAAGTAGAGGCTTGCCTCAACTCTAGACCTATATCCGCCCTGTCCAACGATCCTACAGATATGAATCCTTTAACACCGGGACATGTTCTTGTCGGGGGCCCTCTCATGGCATTACCCGAAGAAGATATCCAAACAGTCAAGGAAAACACCTTGTCACGATGGCAACGAGTACAACGGATCACGCAGTATTTCTGGCGGAGATGGAAATTCGAGTATCTCCACCAGCTTCAGCAGAAATATCGCTGGAATCACAAGACGACACCAACACCGGCGGTGGGTGATCTAGTCCTAGTTAAGGATGATACTACACCTCCGCTCCAGTGGCCTTTATGGCGTGTGGTACGCCATTTTCCCAGTGAAGACAATATAGTGCGAGTTGTGGAAATTCAGACAGTGCGGGGCTTATTCAAACGTGCTTGTGTCCGAATATGCCCATTACCTAATCAGTAATTAGTATTCAGTATTAAAACAAATAACATTTCGTTATGTTGGATTTATTTCATTTTTCATTTTCATGTAATATGTTTAACCATATAATGTAAAATAGTAAAGTTACCAAACCTTTGTAAAAACGCAGTTTTTGCTGGCCGACTTTGTTAGCGCCAATGTTCATATTTTAAGATGTACTAATGCGCATGACCGCAGGAGTAGGGAAGGGTCGAGACCATGCAGACAATGTGCATGTGCACTTCGATAAGATGTGAGAATGTAATACAGTCCACTAAGTAAACACTGCGAAACCATCGAAGCGTTTTATTTTAAAAATACATTACAGCGAATGTGAATGCAGCAGACCTCATTTGGGAAAAACATTCTGGAATAAACAACTGATTTGGATAATTTTTATTCTTAATGGTGGTAGCATATTTTTTTTTCACTTGGAAGCATTTACTTTTGTAAATATAGGACAGTGGTTAAAAATATGACAAACATGTTTATTTATCAGCACCTACGTGAAAGTTTTTCTTTCTTGACAGTGCACCTGCTAACTCTATTTTATATATTCCGTTTAAACGCCCAGATTGTTAGTCACCTATCACCCTGTGCATACAATTTGGCAGATGATAGTGTTTTCCTAGTGGGTGTTTTCATTGCAATCCTCCAGGATATTCCAGCACGGAATCCCAACTGCGGTGGCTTATCTGGCAATGACAACTCGACATGGAATTCCTGTTGAATTTGGATTTATCAGAATCTGCCCAGCCAGGGGCTTTATAGATGTAATTTAAACTTTACCCAACTACATATAAACAAACCGCAACGCTATTGTTGTCGGAACATTATTGCACTTAGCTGTATTTGCATCGATATGCATTTATACCCACCTACAGGCGCTTGCTTTATTAGCTTTAAAACTTATTGTTTCGGGTTTATAGGTGTTGTTTCTTAGCATTAAGGATGTAGTAGTAGTAAAGAAGAGATGATTAAAGACATTAAAATGTAGCGAGGTGATAAAAACGGTTTGGAAAGGTAATTTCGAATTTAACACCTTGTATTTGGCAAATTAAATGTCGAACATTGTAACATTATGTCTACTATTATAATGTACGCGTAAAATTAATTATTTGTGAGAGTGTATCTAAATTCTCTGCAAATAAGAACGTTATCTGATATTTTGTAAAAAAGCATACCTACTTTGTCTCAGAATTCTTAGTTCCCCAAATATTCGCATTTAACTAAGAGAACATTTAAGATTAAACACGAGGTGTGTTCAATGGAAACCCATCTTTGCTTTATACAAAATTTATTCTACAATTTTATTACATATAATTAGCGTCACAGTTAAGGAACTTATCCCACTGTTTTACTAAGCGGCGTATATCCTGCTTATAGAATTTTTGCGGATGCTGATTGAAGAAGTCCTCCATAGCTATCTGTACTTCTGCTTCAGGCTTAAAATGCCGACCTTTTAACGCCTTTTTCAGCAGTCCAAAAATATGGAAATCGAAAGGCAATAGGACCGGGCTATAGAGCGGATGTTCTCAAACCCTCCATTTCCTTCGTTGAAGATTTTCTTTTCTTACATTAGCAACATGCATTGTCGTGCAGCAAAATGACCCTACGCGTAAGTTTTCCTGGACGTTTCCGTCTTATTGCTTGATGAAGCTTGTTCAAAGTTTCATTGCATTTACTTCACGTTCCTTAAACTCTATCAACAAGGGTGCTTCGTGGACGAAATGTTAACATCATTTTGCCTGCAGAAGGTTGTGCTTTAAACTTCCTCGGTGGTGGTGAACTTGAATGTTTTCACTGTATCAACGATAACTTACTGCATGGCACCAAGTTTCGTCGTCAGCAACTATTGACAAGAGAATGTCATCACCAGTTTGTCTATCGTCTGTGAGGTGTTGCAGAGATAAGCCCATTCGCAAGCATTTTTGTCCATGAGACAAGAGACGAGGAATCCATTGAAACAGGCTTCGCTGTAACCCGGATTACGAACAATACTATGCAGAAATCCTACACTTGCACCACCAATTTCTGAAATTTCTCTAATTGAAATTCGACAATTTTTTCCAATCAGGTCTTCTACACACGCCATATTGTTCTCTGTTAATGAAGTACACTGTGCACCTGGTCGCGGCTCATCCATAGTCCCCTCTTTTGCATTCTTAAATTTTCGGCACCATTCCTTCACAGTTGGGTACACAATACATGAATTTCCATACACTGCTTGCATTCTCGCAAAAATATACAATGGCTGCACATAGTCAGCTCATAAAGATTGCAGGACCGCACAATCAAACTTGGACGGATTTCAAACAAGAGACGCCATTTCTAATTAAAGTTTTAGAAGTCAGATTCAAACAAACGCCAGAAACTTGTTAATGTGTTGCCTACAAACACTACTAACATTAACAAACGTCATTTGAATTATTGCATTTGTTTTCAAGGCTAAGTTGTTCAAAGATCGGTTTTAGTTGAACAAGCCTCATACAACACACCTAACAATCAAATTTTTGTTTGTTATGGAAAGACAAGTTGAAATAAATAATTTATTAATACTAATGTATATTTTATTGATACGCCCACTTACTCGCCACCGTTTGCTCGCCATAGTTTGATTGTCTGCCGTTTGTTTGAAGGTCTCTATACTCAGCAACTATTTTCTCACCGGACTTCTTAAAATAAGATATTATTATAGGCAAGTAGTATATGCTGTTGATAATTCTCAGTTATACATTCTTCTAAGGAATGTTGATAGCCAAGGCACCCCTATGCTTGTTTTTGCATTTCGATTCGTATAGGGTGATATTTTTTTTTGTTTCCAATAAAATGAATTAGAAGTGATTCTGATTTCCATGTTGTGTAGTATATTTTTAAATCATTGTAATCAATAGATTCTGAAAACATCGTTAGATTGCTTTATTGATATAGAAACAGCATTTTAAGATGTCAAAATTTTTTATAAATGGTTATCCACTTATACCACTTTCATAAACTTCCCTGAAATATTAAAATCTATTTTTTTAATAATAGTCTCCCTATATCTATAGTATCTAAAAATGAAAATAAAAGTTTTAATTATGAGGCAAATAATCTGCTAAATTATTTTACAAACGAAGGAGCCTAACAAAATATAAACTAGTTTTTCTGTGATGGTGCAACTGTCTTGACGAGCATCTTTCTTAACGAGATATCAGCAATCGAGCAATCGTTGACGATCAAATGGCGGTCTGCAACCGGCGGTGTCTAGTAAATTACCGTGTACTCATTTTGGTATAGTAATTTAAGTTAAGACCTTGTTCTTCATTACTGATTTGCATCTATTTCACATGAAATTTACCAGTTTCCAAGTTCTTCCTTGTCGATGTATTGAAACCAGGCATTGCCCATGCCTTAGCGTAAATCTAAACGTATTTTAGTTTAAGTTAAAAGAATATGAGTGCATTTCATATTTGGTTTACCTTCTTAAGGCAAAATCAAGTTGATGATTATTTTGCAGAAGCTTTTCTGGCCTATAAACCTAAGAACACTTGGAATCATTTATTTTCCGATTATCTAGCTAGAAGCTTTATACTTGGCGATTCCAACTTTCATCCGCAAAGATCGGCTTCCATGGATGTAGTATGGCAAAAACCAGGAATGCTTGCGACTCTTTCCATTTGTTCCTTAATATCAAATTTTATCAGGTTCACCCCTAGTATACATGTTTTTCCACATGTTTCATGTCACAAATATTTTTAAGTTAGTTTTTTGTTTGATATTATTAATAGTACACTATTTTTTTCGTACGATTTATAATAAGTCAAATAACTTTTATGGTTTCCAAATATATCATTACACTATTAAACTTTTTTGTAGAACTATAGTTCGGACGTTTTTTGTTTTAAGCACCATTTATTACACCTAAGAAATAGTGGCATTTTATAGATAGCCTTGACTACAAAAAGTTTAATTTTTCTGATATCATTACTAGTAAGTTCAATATGCTTCTCTCTTATGCTGTTTTAATAGTGAATCAATTTCATTGTTGTGAGTAAGTATCACAATGTTGTACAGTGAGGTTCTACAGAACAAATCCTCTTATTTATAATATGTACCAAGTTTTCTTGGAGTGCATTCTAATGTGTAATATAAAGTAAATTAAGACTTACTATAATAATTACAGTTGCAAACCGAATGCTCTAAATGGCTTCTTCTAACATGTACACTATGTCTAACGATGTGCTTGTGGGATCCGTTTCTGAATCGTCATTGACTGTTGTTTTACTAATACTTAGCCAAGCTCCATAGCAATACAGTTGGCGAAATATACATCTATTTTCTTGAAATAGTATAGCTTTTCTCCTTCTATCTATATGGTGCCTGCTCCGAGACGCACGGATTTCTGGACCGTCTAATATTTCTTCTTTTTTTGGTTTGTATTTCATAGTGACTTGCGGGATTCTATCTTTTATCATCTTGTTTACATGATTACCCCAGCTTTCTTTGTGTTTTTTCATTTTTATTTCAGTTTATATACTCTTGCCTAATATCATCGTCTCTTACCATACCTAATCTTGTGCAACGTTTCATGATCGTGTTCAAAATCAGGTGGTAATTCATATCCCAAGTAACAAATTTCGATACTCGTTCGATTATTTTGTTTTTTGTTACTTCTTCAGTTCTTATTTTTTGTTTACTACAGAATGCTATAACTTCAGTTTTGTTTATATTGTTTGCATATTTTTTCCATTAAATATGGCTTTCTGAATACTATCTTCCGTATTGTGAATTATACCATATCATCAGCGTATTGACCAGGCGTCGGTAACCTGTGGTACCTCACATTTTTCGAATATTAGTCGCTTGCTATTTTCCTAATCTCCATACAAATACGGCTTATTACTTTTCCGACAAATTATTTTCCGTGTGCATACGAGAAATGCCGCGATTCTGTCATCGCGCGACCACCCACGTTTGATTTCGAAGTTAGAACAAGATAGAAATAAGCGTACGTTGAAGTGCGTACACATAGTTAGATTTTACAACTAATTTCCTGCAGATCTGCAGCAAAATGAACAATCTTACCTTGATGATTAAAATGACAGACTGGACGACTTAGAAACTGAGCAGAGCACTCATAATACAGACTCGGAACAGTCTCATACTTCAGGCTCTAAAATAATGGATGAAGAAAATTTCGAAATGTTACTATTTACCACGGAATGGACAAGGTAACCGAATGACCAAAACAAGTTCCTCTTGTTGCTGGTTGAACTAGAACACACAATTTAGTAACCAGATGCGGCAATTCAAAAAATTCTGAATTATACCAAGAGATATTAGCAACTGATTTGTGAAAATTAAAGTCAGCCAAGGGATTGTCCAGATACAAGTTTCGATGAAACAAAAGCGCTGATACGTCATCTTTATCTGGCCGGGTTGATGAAAAGACGGCATCTGAATGTACGAAGAATAAAATAGTTGTATGTATTAGAAACATGTTACTACAAGATCACATTAATTTGTCTCAGGAGATGCATGTAAAAATTTGATGGAGTTGGATTGGTAGGCTGAATGCCTTTGCAGCAATACTTTGACACAACAGTAGAAAGTTGTCGACTCCTGGTATAGAATATTATACTTAAGCGAATTTCTGGATTTAATTAGCGGTTTTTACCATGTCCTTTCAACTTAAGCGAGTTGTATTCCTATAGCTTGAGTGCAAAAGCTTCTCGAGAAAAACGAGGAAATAATGTCATCCTAATGTATATCCTAAAATTTTATGTTATCTACAGAAATACTACATGTACTCATAGTAATATATACTTTTTTACATTAAGTTTATCGTTATCATACTTATTTTTACCATTTATTTATTTGTAATCGGTTGCATAGCGGAGCGCTGCGGACACCGGTCAAACGGTATTCGTAGTCCAGCACAATCCGCGGTGATCAGTATTTGGATGGGTGGACCAATATTAATAATGGCATATACAACCGGTCGTGCTTCGGGGGGTACGTAAAACTGTCGGTCCCGGTTGTCATACAAACATCTTTGACAATCGTAAACCTTATAGTGGAACTTCTCTTCTCTGTTCGACGGGTTAGGCTAGCCTCCTGCCCGGCATACGTGCAAAGAGGGCTCACAGAACCTACTCATTGTAGATACTTAACAGGCTATTGGCCTATACACAGACGAAGAAGAAGAAGATTTATTTGTAAAATTATGGTATATGCATGTAGTTTGAAAATGTGGCACCATCAGTCAAAGGAACTGCAAGAAAATCAATACTATTAGATGTTAAAATGTAAAACTAAAATCGTGTCAAGTATTTCTTCAATGTTCAGTGAAGATTCGTACGGATGTTTCGCCAGTCTCTACAACTACCTGGATTCGAATACTGACGTAGGACCAAGCAGCTTATTATTATATAGTAACATTTTAATCAATATAAAAAATAAATATTATCCAACGCGATCAGGCAACCTACTAAAGCCAAAGACTATAAAAGGTCTTTGCTAAAGTCAATGAAGTTGCCAGTGGACAAATCTTTTTATTGCTTTTTCTAATTATTTTTGTAACACAATTTGTTGTAATGTAATTGTTAATTATAGGTCACTTGAAAAATATTCGTAAATAATTAAATAATGAGCTTTTTACAAAGATCCAAAAAACTTTTGGAGAAACCGAGAAGATGGGTGGGTAGTTATCATCTATAGTTGTTTCCATTCTTCGTATGAATAGTTATAATTATACGATACGATGCTTTTTCGGAAACTAAGGACTGTTTCTAATATTCCCGCCGAGTGAGGGATGTAGTCAATTGAGATCCTTGTGGGAGTGCTTTAATGGTTGATGAGCTAGCCACACGTCACTTTACCGTGGTTCTGGTATTGTATGCAATTGTACAATGAAGCGCTAAAGTGAATATTACTATTGAAAATCCCGCCCAAGTGTGAAGTGTAATTCTTTTTCTCCATGCAAGAAGCAAAAGTGGTGCCGAAATTTACCACCACATACGCGAGGTATAAAGTGCAGGCATTATAAGTGAATGAAAGGTGAGACACCGGTGTAGGAATATTAGAGATAGACGAAGAAACGTTCACGCTGAGGAACCAAATGAGTGACCTACTATTGTTTTAAGTAGAAGGTGAACGAACATTGGTTTTACGATTTCCTCAAATTTTCCTCAAATTTCATACCCGGTATTGTATGAAACTGACACGAACACGTTACAGTTCTAGAAACGTTCTTGTAAGTTGCGAGATGGTAAAGATGTTGATTACTTTTGGTCTCTGCCTCTGCACTAACCTTCCTGTATCGCTACGGAACCTATGGCGATGAGTACTTGTATCACACTGTTATTGGCGACGAGATTTCGTAGGCAAATGTTGAAGTCAAGCAACAGTCAATGCAGTGGAAGCATCCTTTGTTGCGATATGATTCGTATTGAAACTCGAATGGTAACTATCCAGAGAAATAGTTTAGTATCTAAGATTTAAGCGTAATAAAAGACGATTTAATGTTTCATTTTTATTTTAAAGCTGATCGGCTCTTAATTTCAGCATAAGGCTCGTATTAAATATATAAGTTAAAGAAGCGTATAAACATTGTTCAAAGCTTTGAAAATTTTAGATAGATATCTCTCTACTTTACCTTTTGTTATTTCTGCCCACAAAGGAAATGTACTTGGTAGTCATATAAAGAGCTATATCTCGAATAATGCTGTTTTTTTTATAGTGTAGTGTCTTGTGAATTTCTATTCCTACGTTTACAACAAGTATACTAAATTCTTGAATAATACTTTTAACAGCTATTATTTTATTTTCAGGAAGTATGTTTTTATTTACTACATTCCCATCTAATTTCAATGCGTATTGTGTATGGTTCACAAATCGAATGATAGCTTTCTGATCTTACCAATTTCATTCCAGTAGCAATGCTTACACATTTTATGGAATTCCATAGCTGCTTTAAAATGAGTGTTTTGTTAATTATGTTAACTACCTACAATTTCCTTCTCGGCGTTCTCTGAATGGTCTTACAGGATCTTTTAGTCCCTTCATGGTAATATATTGTAATTTTCTTAGATGTTGAACGAAAGAACTTACATGAAGGTTCAGCATTAGCCCCACTGTGTTTAGAGACCAATCATAATCTAGCAAATTAACTAAGAAACGTTTGCTATTAGTCGTCTTTTGCCAATAATTGAAAGATCTTTCGGTTGCTTTTACAAGAAATTGGAAACATAAATGATCTATTGGGCGATTAAACATACTTGAGTTAAATATAAGCAACCTAAGCTAGTAATAAAATTGTCAATACTTTGCTATTTAGTAATATGTGCCATGTTATGCATATAAAAATTCATAAGTATTATGTATGTATACGATTTTTCTACAGCTATTGCCTCGTTTAACTTCTTAGTACAGCCATTCTCAACACTCTCCATCATTCCAGATTTCTTGACTGGATTGTTTGATCCATTTGTTGTTTTCATCTTGTTCGTGTTTCCCTATTTTATTTTCATCTACGCTCTGAGGCGATTTGATGTGTGACATTCTTCGCAGATGTCCATACTAGAATTACTGTCTTCACTATATTGTGTCGATTATTGTATCTTTCATCTCCATGGTGTTATTTCTTACGTGTTCTCTTCTACATACCCCGCAGCTTCTTCTCTAGAAATCCATCTCCAGTGACATGAGTCTTCTTTCACACTTCTCGTTAACAATCCATAAATACTATATGAGTTTATTAAATCAGCTAGTACTGGAGTTACACATATAAGTAAATATAGACTAATGCATATTTCATTCTATTCAGTATTTCAGTAGTTAATCAAGAAACAGATATTTTCTTTTGTATTTTTTCGTATATTACAACGTTAAGGCGTAAGTACAGCGTACGTTACAGCATATATGTATAATACGTTCTACGAGTGGTGATCAATTGAAACCCATCTTTCCTTTATAAACAAATTTATTCAACAATTTAACTACAAATCATTACCGTCACAGATATATCACTATGTAAAATTGCTACTCTCTTCCAAGCGGAGGTAGTGGAAATACTGCATGGTGCAAAGGCAATTCTTGAACGACAGATTAAGAACCAAGGTATTGATATCTACAGCAAAGCCGCTTTAGGAGCCCTGGGTAGTAGCAAAATTGCCTCAGGTGTGGTACTGCATAGACGTGAAGCTTTCTACCCTATCTCAAAACATAATGTCATTTCTCCGGAAACTACGGCAGTGAGGAGGCTAAGACTGCGAGACTGCTCTCCGAGCAACCTATTTTGGGACCAGAATCCGTTGTCCCTATATCCCTGAAGACATTTAGCTTTATGCTATACCAAGGAACCCTAAACAACTTCACACGAAGATGGATAAACACCGACAGTTGTCTTCATGCAAGGGCTGCTAGTAGTGACAGTAGTAGTGAAAGACAGCCAAATTTTATGTGCAACTCTCCCGAAAGAACCTGCGACTAGTTTGTGGGTATCTTATCTGGATAGTGCACTCTAAAACAACACATGCACAGGATGGGACTGGCGGCCAGCCCAAACTGTCGAGACGTCAGAACACGTCCTGTGTGACTGTTCAGCTCTCGCAACAATCAGAGGATCCATGTTGGGAGACTTTTGGCCTGATATGACCGAAAATAGCAACACCCCAATTGTGAATGTCCTCAAGTACATCCAAAGGATTGGATGGCTTGGGTCATGCCCAAATTGGGGAGGTGCTGGTGAGGCAGCACAATGGGGCTACCTTTGTGGCCTAAGTGCACGTGAGGTAACTCACTCTCCCAAAACCTACAATGACAATTACCGTCACAGTTAAGGTACCTATCCCACTATTTTACTAACTGAAGTATACCCAGCTCATAGAATTCTTGTGGCTGCTGATTGAATATCACAGCTATCTCTACTTCTGCGTCAGACTCAAAATGCCGACTTTTTAACGCCTTTTTCAGCGGTCCAAAGATATGGTAATCGCAAGGCGATAGACCTGGGCTATAGGGTGGGTGCTCTAAAACCCTCCATTTCCTTCGTAGAAGATTGTCTTTTTCCACATTTGCTACATGAGGCCTAGCATTGTCGTGCAGTAAAATGACACTTCGCGTATGTATTTCTGGACGTTTCCGTCTTATTGCTTGATGAAGCTTCTTCAAAGTTTCATTGTACAGATTTGCTTTGAAATTTATTCCAGGTTCCTTAAACTCTATCAGCAAAGGCCTTTCATGATCGAAAACAAAATTGTAACACACCTTGCCTGCAGAAGGTTGTACCTTAATGGTGGTTAACTTGCCATCGACGATAACCTACTGGATGGCTCGTAGTATTGGCACCAAGTTAGTCACCAGCAACTACTGACGGAAAGAAGTCATCACCATTTTGTCTATAGCCTAAGAGGTGTTGCAGAGATAAGCCCATTCGCAAGCATTTTTGTTGATTAGACAAGAGACGGGGAATCCATTGCGAACAAATTTTGCTGTAACCCAGATTACGAACATTAGGTACTATCACAGATCCTACACTAGCACCAACAATTTCTCTACTTAAAATTTGACGATTTTCTCTAATAAGGCCTTCCCCAAATGGCATATTGGTTCAAACGTAAACTGCCACAAGATCTGCTAACTGATGAAGAATTTAGCGAATGAGGACTCCTACGGAACTTACTTCTATATGTCAATATAGTCATTAGTGATATCAAATAACAGTTCTGTGTATAGCTATTTAGCTGATCCCGAAATAAAACAAATAAAGACAATGCCATATTGTTTTCTGGTAATGCAGTACACTGTGCACTTGGTCGCGGCTCGTCCATAGTCCTCTTTTCCATTCTTCAATTTTCGGCACCATTCCTTTACAGTTGGGTACGCAATCCATACATTTTCATACATTGCTTGTATTCGGGTATGAATCTGCAATGGCTGCACACCCTCAGCGCATAAAAATTGTAGAACCGCACGTTGAACAAACTTAGACGGATTTTCAATAAAACACACCATTTCATATTCGAAGTTTTAAAAGTCAGAATCAAATTCAAACGGCAGAAACTTATTAATGTGTTGCTTACAACACTAACAACATTAACAAACGTCTTTTAAATTATTGCATTTGTTTTCAAGGCTAAGTTGATCAAAGATGGGTTTCAGTTGAACACACCTCGCACTTACCAAGCGTTGCAACCGTAATTGTAATCTGCCTTACATTTTGCATTTTTTTAATCTTGTTTTGTTGTCGTCTAACTATTCCCTTTGTTCTTATAGGCTGGCCTCTACTTCCATGCTCCCCTCTTTCTTAGCGAAATTTCCTATATACTTTTCGGGTAGTGTATTGTTCTTTCTTCCTTTCATTTTGTATTCTAATGTGATAATGATGATAATGGAATTTTCCATTTTCCTGAATAGAGTACAAGAAATAACATCTATGCAAATATGTCGCTAATTATAAATCACTGTTACAGTCAATAACTTTTTAACATTTTTACAATATTTTGCAGTAATTTTCAGTGTTTGTTAATATTAACCTTTTTGTACCCATTTTTATTAGATTCAGGTTGTGTAGTGTAGTGTATCTTACCATCACAACGAGGCTGTTGCAATGAATATTAGCAATGACAATTTAACACAAATCAACAAGAATAAACATATTATTATTTTATCCATAATTCAATACTAAACATATAAAACCTTGTACTAAGAAAAACTCTAGAATTTTCAAATGGATTGACCCTCGAGTCGGCTCCATGTCAGATGAAAAAATAAATCATATTTGTGTATGAGTATGTGTATGTGTGTATTCTCATCATTATAGATAATAATGTTATATTAGGTATAAAAGTTTAAAAATTTTACGCTTCTGGGAGTTATCGGTTACTTTCTTTCAAATAAGTGCAGGATTAAAAATAATAATTTGGTTTTCTTTTTCGCTGCTAATTTATAAAATTGAAGCGAAACGCTGCTTTGAAACGTGCAATTGGTGAAATGCTAATATTTCTAATTGAAGCTGCTTTCACAGGACTCTACTCTCATTAACCTGAATATGCCTTGTACTTAATTCTCTTTCACTGTCTACTTCGTTAAGATCAAACGAGTTTTTTTATAACATAAACAGCACATTTTAATTTATTTCATTCAAGAAGTTTTATATTATTTCGCTTTGCAACTTTTTCGTTTCGATTGCACCACTTTTATCTGGTTCGATAACTCATTTTAAAGAGAAGCCATTATTTCGGTATGCTAGCACTTTGCACTCGTTAATTTTAATTATTACCTTTTAGTGTAGCAAAGTTCAGAGAACTAGCTATTTAAGCGCGGCGAACTTTTTCCTATTTTCCGTACTAAATAACCCTATTAGTATTAAAAGCACTCTCCAAAATAACATCGAATTACCTTTCCAGTTACCACCTAAATGACCGTGTTATTTTTGCTCAGGACACAAAAGGTATGCTTATGTCATGCATACTAATGCCTCTCTGCTCCGAAATAAATGTCAATGTCAACGAAGCGTGATGCGGCATCACCAATATGTGTACCTTATCGACTCTGCTCGCAGAATTTTTATGTACTCAGACGAATATTGTAATCCTGGAAATTTTTAACATATTCTTAATAAAACATTTTGTTTTCAGTTTTCATGTAGCTGTCTAAGAACACCGAAAGAATAGATATATGTAAGTCGAACGAAAGACTTTCTAAAACATTTGAGTTGCCCTTGTTTTGAAACATCTATTGCACCAAAATACACATTTTCTACACAAATAGCTTTGCCGCTATGATATATTCAACAAAAACTAAGATTAAACTCATATTTAATCTGAAGCCAAATAGTTCATAATGAAAACGAAGATTTGCTTAGGAAGAGAGGGAATTCACTGGTCGAAATAATGAATGTGAATGAATTAGAATAATTAGCTGAAGTATGAGATGCTTGTTGCATCTAGTAAATATTTTTAAGTAAGAGGAGTTTAAAAGCCGATAAGTTTTACGTTCGGGAATTTACTATACGGTATGACCAACAAAAGTTTAGATAAACGTTGGCTGCAGAGAACAAGGAGAAAAAATCGCTATGTCTTGTAAGAGACAAAGCACGCAAAGCGGAAGTGAGAAGCAACACATGTGTCACCACTTAAGCTTTGCAGTTTATGGAATATCCTACCATTATTTAATAGGGTCAACATATAAATCTTATAAAGCTCATGACGAAAATAACCCTGCATTGTGTGTATTTTTTGGATCCTGCTAAGGCTTTCGATTCCGTCAGTCACGAACAGCTACTAGAAGTGCTCTATGATCTGGGTTTTAGGGAAATCTCGTACGAAATCATGAAAAGTTACTTATATAATATAACACAATCTGTTACTCTGTTTTAAATTAGAAAAAAGTTGTTGAGTATGGAGTTCCTCATGGTAAAGTTCTTGGGCCAATACTTTTTACACTGCATGTCAATGATACACTGGAAATAGAAAACATTGGCAAGATCATTAGCTTCGCAGATGACACTGTGATTTTTTATAAAAATACTTCTTAGTCATTTGTTAATTGTTTGCTGCCTTACTGCGTTGCAATTCATACTTATATGTTAATAATAATAATAATAGATAATTTCAACAGGTATTTATTTTTGCTTGATACATATTTCGACATACAATATGTCATTATTTAAAGCATTTAATGTAGTAAACATTTGTAGCTAGGGTAAAAGCACACTGGATGTTGATTTGGGACTTGGCTCAGGTCTTCTATTCCAGAACTTCCAATAGCGGGGAATATATTATTATTAAAATACTTCCTACTTACATTTAAACTGTTGTGCCGATACAGGTCTTAACGATAAATGATGGAAAAACTGAAATTTATACCATTTGGATGATATAGCAGTTCATTGCCAAATTGTTCACAACTACCGTGACGTTAGCTTCTGTTTTTTAGTTGTGGGTGTAGTTGGTTGCCTACATAATAGGCGTAACTGACCCGTTCTATTAAAAGTATACATAGGCAATGTATACTAAAAAGAAAAATTCCCTGTATATATATCCATACATACTCTTCTTCTTCTTCTTTTCCTTTTATAGTAGGCAAGATTCCTGTTTTTCTTCACACAACTTTATGGCGTAGACTCTGTTGATGTCCACCAGCTGTCTGCCCGTCTTTTTAGTGGTCTTCCTGGGTTACGATGTCCTTGTGGTTTCCAATCTCTGGTTATTTTAATTAACCTATTATTACTTGCTCTTTCGATGTGTTCGTCCCAGCATTTTTTTCGCTGCTTTATAAACTTTGTTATATCTGTTACTTGGCAATCTTCTCTTACTACCTGGTTCCTAACTCTGTCCAGTCGCGTTTCCCGATGATCGCTCTGAGGGTGTTCATTTCAGTTGTACGCAGTAATTGCTTTGTCCTTGCCGTGTCTGCTCTTGTCTCAGCTCCGTGGGTAAGAATTGGTCTGACAATTGTCTTATATATTTTAACTTTACTTTCTTTGTGTAAATATTTGTTTTTCCAAGTTATGTCTCTCAAATACCCAGAAATTCTAGCTCTCTTTTGTGCCTGTTTCCTTACTTCGCAATATAAGTTTCGTTGACTTGATATCTCTGCCCCTAAATAATTGAAAATCATCACTTGTTCTATTGGTTTGCCTTCAACTACTAGCTTACAGCGGATTGGTTCCTTTGATAACACCATCGATTTTGTTTTGTCTGTTGACATGCTCATGTTATATTGTTTTGCAGTCAGGTGGAAACTATATAATAGTCGCTGTAGGTCATTTTCGTTATTAGCAATAAGTATTGCGTCGTCTGCATAACAAACAATTTGAACTTGTTCTCGGCCCATATTAGATCCTCTTAGTTTTTCGTTCTATGGATAATTTGATCCATAATTAGATGAAATAGTATGGGGCTTAGTGAGTCCCCTTGTTGAATGCCGGTGGCGTTAGGGTTCTCTTCTGTCATACCTTCTCCGGTTGAAATTTTTGTTGTTGTTCCTGTGTTCATTTCATGGATTAGCCTAATAAGGTTTGATGGCGTGTTTTTCTCTTGTAAAATGGTTATCACATCTGTCAACCTCACTCGATCGAAGGCCTTCTTCAGATCTACAAAGCATAAGAAGGCAGGCATGTTATACTCGATCGCTTTTTCTGAGATTTGTCGTATTATGAACATCGCATCTATCGTGGATCGGTATATAAATATACATATACAAACTTACTCTAATTTAAACTTGGATATAAACCACATTTCTCACACGCTATTACAGCGGTTTCTATTGCAATTAAGATTGTGATGATGTTTGAGTATCTGCGAATTTATCTTTAATAGATCTATCTGCCTTATTGCAGTTTACAGTTATTATTCGTTAGGTCCTATATCTCCTTTAGGGGCCTAGGGCATCCATCATTAAGGTCTGTTTCGTGTTTTATTGTTCTTTTCTCTCAACGTATAACATAGTTCGTTGGTTTCTACTGCCGTAAATGTTTTTCATGTTTTCTTGGAATGGCCTATTTTCAAATTTTGGGGTTTCTGACTTGCTTCGGCGATTGCATCGTCAATCCTCAATGGTTGTCTTGTAGTATGCCTTAGCTCTCTCCATGATTTTTTCTTAATCTGCAAATCTGGGATTTCTCCAATTAATTACCACAATGTAACATTTGATCAGTTTGGGCCACTTCACTTTTAGCGTGCGTCGGGACCTCTATTCACATGTACGTTGTGGATTATTGCCTTTTATAGAAATCACAGTTCCCTTTCGTGTAGTAGGTCATTGGTATTATAAGTTGTGTGGAGTTCCACATTCAAGCTGTTTGTGCCAATGCACCTCTTGCCTTGCTGATTCTGAGAACTTATATCTTATTCTGGTTTTTCATCTTTAGTTTACATGTATAAAGATAAACTTTAACTTAAACATTGGAAAAGCAGTTACAGCTGGTGACGTTAAAATGTTTGTGTGCTGCTACTACCAGCTTGAAGAGACTGTAGCTAAGTACTCAAACGTTTTCGGACGAAATCCCAGAGAAAGCTTCCTGTTGCTATGATAGTAAAATCTGTTCAGTAGGTAGCGGCTGCCACGTTAGCTATATATTGTACATTGTGCCAGGAGGAATTTGTAAAAGAGCTACAATATAATTTAAAGTATTGATTGAAGAGTAACTTAGAGGTTATAACTAGACATGACACGCTTTGATATTTTTTCATGTTGTAGTCTATTGTACATATAAGTATTAACAAGAATTTGAAATGTCTCTTCAGTGTTCTAATTAAGAGTGTTCATACTCATACTATAATTGGTCTGTTAAAAAAATGTAATATGGGGAAACTATAATTATTTAGCCTATATTCAAAAGTTGCTTCGAGACGTTTACTATCGAGAACCTTACTATAGGAGTAGTCCAGTAGTCATCTACTATGCATATAACTGTTTATGTAAGCTATGTCTTCTGTATGTTTAACCCAATTAAGTACCTTTGTTGATTAATATATCTACTGCAAAACTATCATTTATTTCAGATACATTTCTGTTACGGACTGAATTCTATTTCCTAAACTTGTAATGTGTAATATTATTATTATTACAAATACTTTCTAAAGTACTTGCTTCTAAGTTAAACAGTTAAAATTAAAACAAAAATGTTACATTGGTGTCAGTCTTTCTAATGTATCGTGATGGCTGTCCGTATACTAAACCACATTAATGCGTGAATTTCAACTTTGCTTACAATTTTCTACGCATCTACTATATTGAATAGTCTAAAGAAGTACTTTTTTCTTCCGGGTCTACGGATTTTCTTAGCGTTTCTGTATTTTCACTCCAAATTCTGGAATGTTCTATTGCAGGTCGAAACTTTCTTAGAATTTATATGATAATAATAATAATAATAATAATAATTTTAAAGTAGCTTTAATATTTAAAGTAAACTTTAAGTTCAGATTGTGTTTCATAATCGCCCTTTAAAATTTAAAGTCACTTTAAAGGGAATTTAAGTTAAAGTCCCGTCGAGCATACTTTAATAGCTAAAGTCGCGCTAAAGTTTGCATCCGAACCTCAAATTGTATTTCCAATCTTCCCAACTCTGCTGTAAATTCGCTTGAAAAAATGTTTTCTTCATCAAGTTCCTCTGATGATGAGTATGAAGATGTTATTACATGTCCTAAAATTTACAATAATAGTATAAATCATTTGAATAAATGGAATGATGACGACTTTTTTGATAGGTTTGCGCTCGCTTTTAACTATAAAGTTTTTTTTAGTATACCTACACTTATCTTGTAGAGGAGGATGTATACAACCGATGCGCCAAGTTCTATTAACTTTCGGATCCTATGCAACATTGCAGAATCATAGAACGAGTTTCGAATGCAATCGCTTCATTCCGACCGCGATATGTACACATGGACGAAACTCCAGAAGAAATTGCTCGAACAGCAGGAGAGTTTTATAGAATTGCAAGATTTCCGCGTGTTGTTGGTACAATCGACTGTACACATGTGAGGATTCAATCTCCAGTTTTGTAGGCTTACTTTTTAAAATCTACATTTATAAGTAACCTCCGTTCCATCATTTTTAGGTGGAGATGATGCAGAAATATATAGAAATAGGAAAGGCTATTTTTCTTTAAATGTGCAAATTGTGTCAGATGCTAAATTGAAAATAAGAAATATTGTAGCACGTTGGCCTGTCTCTGTGCATGACCAAACAATATTTAACAATAGCAGCCTAAAGAGAGATTTTGATAATAGAAGATACGAAAATTTTGTATTAATAGGTGATAGCGGTTATGGTATACGTGAGTACCTCGTGACCCCACTACAAGGCGTAAATGCCGAGGCTGAAAATTTGTATAATGAGCCGTTGATCAGAACGCGCAACACTGTAGAAAGACAATATGGTGTTTGGAAACGTCAGTTTACTATGCTTTCATTGTGTATCGTAGCTACAGCAGTATTACACAATATTGCTATCGATATGAATGAGTTACCTGTCGGAGAAGCAGAACTTGATGAGCAAAACCACAGAGTAGAAGTTGGAAGGGTACCAGAAAATGAAATAAGGACTGATCAGTTGGCAAGGCAGTCATTAATAAATGAACATTTTGCAAGATTATAACAGTCTTGAATAGGTTTAACAGATTTTTAATATAATTATTTGATATTGTATTAATATCGTGTTCAAAAATAATTACAATTATACATTATTTATTTACATTATTTGCTAATTCCGTTTCCTTGATTTTTATTTCGACTTGTATTAGGGCCATTTTTTGGGCATGTAATTCTTCGTCCAATTTTAGGCGCTATGAATTTATCTCTGCTTCTTGTTCCAGGAACAACATCTTTTTTTAAATGTATTCTTCTCGCAGTGCTGCAAGGCTGGTTACATTTCTGCCCCCATTCAATTTTGAACTTTTATTTTTTTTAACATTTTCGGTGTGTAGTTGGCCCAGTTGTTTGCTCCTAATACTGTAGCAACCGAAGTACTTTCCTGGGGCACGGTACTTGTTCTTTGTGAATCTTCCACAACAAGGACGGCAAGTTTTTACGGAAATTCTTCCACGATCTCCAGCTCTGGTGTTTGTATTCGCAATATAATTTCCGGTTCAGATTCTGCAGGTACTGCCAGAATAACTACAGCAGCTGCTCCCAAATCGTCACCAACGAAGTGGTTCGGGTGTCCAACAACAGTTTTAATATTTAATATTTCATGAAGTATTAAACCATAAATGATGCTTTTCCTGTCACTACCTTATGAAGGTCCTCCCCCAGTGCATCTTATGTAGGATCGCTTTTCTGCAGCGTATTTCCTGGCTGCAGTTTTTAAATTGTCGTATTTCGACTTCAGCTGCTGCAAGGCTCTGTGCTGATTACAACTGTTGTATTCAACAGACTCTTTCTCCCATGCTGCTTCCTGCAAAAAATGTACACTAATATAAAATATTTTACAACACAAGGTTAAATTTATTAATTATATACCTTCTCCTGTGGTGAAACTGCATTGGTGGTTTTGTTTTCTATTATAGTTTTATGTCCTACAATTATTTGTGCAAGACACAACCCTTCCTCTGCCTTAAAATTGTTGCCTCTAGGCCTCGCGTTCTCCTTGTCCACCTTTTTTTATATGAAGATCCAACCACAACATCCATTTTAAAAAAATTATTATTAAACACCTCACCGCAATTCGTAAAACACGTGCTAAACAGTTGACTGAGACTGGAATGTGCTGTCGAAACTGGCGAAATTACGGTTGTGAAGCTGTCACCAAGTGTCACTCAATTGCTGCTAAAACTTTACTTTAACTAAAGTAAGGTTGCCTGCCGCTTATGAAACATGTTCACTTTAGAATCAACTTAAAGTTGACTTTATTTTAAAGTTTACTTTAGTTACAGCTACTTTAAAGTTATTATTATGAAACTGGGCGTTAACTCGCTCAGTGGTTTTCCCCTCTACTTTAATTCTTTTTAAAAACTGGTTTGAACAAAAATAAATTTTATTTTTACCGCAACTTTCCAACTTCATAGTTCAAAGTGACGATCGAATATGAGTCGGTGCAAGTTCAAACAAACTACAAGAACAAACTGCGATGTTGAATGAACCTCTACACATATAATAGTTTGCTGGTTAACACAGAACAAGCAGATGTATAATGCATTTGGGTATAACCAGGTTTAAAAATAGTTAATAGAAAGTTGAATAGGTATGGCAATTGGATCACGGTTTACATATATCAGCAAATAATGGACATTAATAATAGCTTAAGGTTAAATAAATGAGGAATACTTTTGTTCATATTATACATGCTGTTAATTTGAAAACTATCCACCAGCAATATTATCTGAACCATAGCAGATAAACAAATAAAGTTAATATTTTAACAATAACAAGAGATCAATTTCAACAGGATTAATTTACGTTTTGTGCTTTATACGGAATTCGACATTTTACATGTCATTTTCAAAAGCATATAATATTGTATAGATTTGTGGCTAGAGCTACATCACAGCATGTCAATGTATGATTGTGTTCTAAAGTGCTTAGCGTAGTTAGATTTTCTGGGTGTTTGTATTTGTAGGAGCGTGTGTGTTCTTTGTAACTAATATCAAAATTACTAATTGTCTGGCCTATGTATAAAGGATAACACTGTGAATAGTCTAATTTGTAAATACCTCATTTTAACAAATAGTTAGTTCTATATGTTGCGTTGAATATGGTGTTGAAAGTGTTTTTTGTTGTTTTATAAATTACTTTAAATGTACTTGTTTTGATTACAGCAATTAGCAATTTTTTCCCATATATCACCGAAATATGGAATTGGAACATACTTAACATTTTCAGAGTGGTCTTTCGAATATATTCTTTGATCTGCTAATTTATAATCTTCCTTTTTGATTAGTGCGTCCATCAGTTTTGTGTTGTACCCATCACTGTGTGCGATTTGTTTGGTAATCGAAATCTTTTTGGTGTCGTCACTGTTACTTAGAGGAACTGTTAGAGCTCTATGTATCAATGATCTATAAGCTGCTAATTTATATGTTTATGGTGACATGAGTCCTGTGTTATTGTGATATCTGTGTAGATTTTCTGTGAATAGAGTATTCGAGTTTGTTATTAGAATTAATTTTTATGTTTAATAATCTGCATTATTCTCTTTCTAATGTAAGTTTATGTTTGCGTGTAGAGTATTAATAAACGTTAAGGAATCACCAATAAACTCAAATGAACTATTAAAACATGCTAACATGCCAAAATATAATTTTCGAAGATTGATTTGATAAAATAATTCGATTGTCTAAATTTTCCGTACATATATTAGCTAAAAGTGGTGAAATTGTACTTCTCATTGGTAACCCGTTTTTCTGAAGATAAATTTTATCATTAAAAATAAAATACGTTTGATTAAAGCAAAGTTCGAATAATTGAATCAACTCGTTTGGATTTGTTAATTCAACATTTTTGTTGATAAAAATATTTTAGCAATACACTCTTGAGGAGATATTTGTGAGAACATGTTAGTGACATCGAAACTAACTAGTTTGCATTGTAATGGTAAACTTAAACTGGACAACTAATTGATTAATTCGGAAGAATTTTTAACTGAATATTTTGCTGTGTATTCTTGACTAGTAACTATATTATTTAATGTTTTTGTTAACATGTGGTTGGGTGAGTTTATGTATGAGTCTACCGATCTGATAGGTATTTGGGATTTACGTATTTTTAATAAACCTTATAAATTTGGCGGTTATGGGTTTGGATGTATTGCTTTTGTTTTCTGATAATCTGTTGAAATTGAGTCTATTATTATTGTTAAAATATAAATATGAATTTCAACGAAGTAAGGCAAGAAACAATTAACAAATAAGGTTAGCGTTTAAAACGTGGTTCTAGGCCGTGTAATCAGCGACAGGATAATACTCACTTCCAAAAATGATAAATAGCACATATGTTTTCAGACACTTCAAATTAAATATCTTTCAAGATGCTGTACGTTTTCCATGCAGAGAACATTAAAATTCATATATTTGCTTTTAAGGAGTTGTAAAACTATTGTTTTCGGTATTAAATCCTGCATTGAATAGAAGAATAGACCCGGGATGGCTCAGTCGTAAGAGAGCCAGGTTTCGGAGTCTAAATGCTTCCCGGTTCGAATCACTCCAGGAGTCGGAAGCTTTTCTAATTCCCTGTACGATCGGTACTGCGCCTCGATCTCCATTTGCCACTGGAGATTAAATTAGTGGATCTCCTCGTGTTACGGTCGTACTAGACGGGTAACAGGCCCATCTACAGAAATACAACACACAATAGGTAAGTTAAGCATGGTTACGCCCCAACATGGTAATTCGCAGGGTTAGGTTCTATTACGCATAGCACAAACTTAGCCTTGCCTCACACCGCGTTGACTCTGCGCAAGCGAGGAGCATGATTATGATGATGAAGAGAATAATGATGATAACTGTCTAACTGATCACTTTCCATGTTACCGTCCCATTATACTAGCTCTCTGTAATTATTAGTACTCTAGGGTGATTTAATTTAATTCTAAAATGGTACTATAATTGAAAGTCTACGAATTATAGCTATTTACGATAATGAAGAATAACTGGTACTTTTAGCGTGACGACGGCTTCGCACCATACGCATAAGAAATTGTTTGAGAAGAAAACTAGTATGAACTACTACTAAACTTTTCCATAATAACTATGTTTAAAAACATCGCTAAGATCAATCAGCTATGCTGCTTTTAATTCATGAAAATTTTTCAAATTTCATAGAAATTTTAGGAAAAAGTAGAATACTGTATTTCAGAAATCAAAATTTTCTTTTATACCAATATTTTGGTGCCTATTTATCAGTATGTATTAACTTTCCGGAATTCTCATTTTCGCTTATGAAGAGGCATCCTTGGCGATCTCACCTCACGATTGTTACGGTTCAATTTATCAGATGTTATTATCGTTCTTTAAACATTTCCATTGTCTCTTATGTCTGCCCTTCATTATTTTTAGAATCTAATAAAATATTCTATAGTTTGTTATTGTAGTGTATCGTCTTTGCTTGGTAATCGCATAGCAGTTTTTTGGTGGTTTATTGGTCAAGTAGCATGCTTTCTCACGTTCTTTGTAAAAAATGAATTATATAAAACAGGAGGAATTTGGTTTAATTAACGGCAACTTTCAAAACTTGAAGAATTATTGCTCAGAAGTCATGCATCAAGAAATTTGCTAGAGATAATCTATTCGAAGTTATACATATATTTTCATTTTTATCATAACCCATCATAGGATACCCGAATGTTGGAGAACAAGCACTACCATACTACTGTTTAAGAAAGGGGACAAGAAAGAACCAAACAACTACCGATTAATTAATCTCCTTCATACAATGTTAAAAGTAACCACAAAAATTATATGTAACAAGATCAATTCAATAATATCCCTATTCGACGAACAACAAGGTATTCGAACAGGAAAATCTTGTACAGAGGCAGTGTTCGTGTTAAGACAAATAGTAGAAAAAGCGCTGGAATACAACAAACCAGCGTTCCTATGCTTTATTGATCTGCAAAAAGCATTCGACCGAGTACGACTTAAAGATATTATATTCCTGCTGTACAATAGACGAATTCCTATGAGTCTCATTAAAACCATGGAAAACATATACACAAGAAATAAAATCCAAGCTAAAATCCAAGGCAAACTGTCAGAACCAATCCCTGTGGGACAAGGCATTAGGCAAGGGGAGTCTCTAAGCCCTTTACTTTTTAACATCGTTATGGACGAAATTATAAGAAAAGTACGCAATGGAGAAAGATATAAAATGGGAAACCAGCAAATCAAAATACTGTGCTACGCCGATGATGTCGTGCTAGTCACAGAATCCGAAGATGCTCTTCAGAGACAATTGCAAATACAACATGGATATTTCGTCACAAAAAACAAAGTGTATGACAACATCGCGCGAAACACTTAGATGCAAACTTGCTATTGACGATGAAATTATACAGCAAGAAATGAAGTTCGCATATCTGGGAACTGAAATATTTAGCAGCGGAGATGTAGCAGCTGCAGTAAGACGGCAAACAATTAAAGCAAGCCGAATAGCAGGATGTTTAAACGACACAATTTGGAGGAACAAACACATAGGTATAGAAGTCAAGTCCAGAATTTATAAGGCAACAATAAGACCAATAATGACGCACACCGCGGAGACTAGGCCTGACACCGCAAAAACGAAACAACTTATGGAATCGGTGAAATGAAAGTTGCTTGTAAAATCGCTGGCAAAACTCTGTTAGATAGAGAAAGAAGCGAGAACATTAGGCAGACCTGCAATATAAAAAACATCAACGAGTTGGTGCTAAATAGGAAAAGGGAATGGAACGAGCACCTTAATAGGATGACCAACGAACGAGTGGTGAAGATAGCCAGAGACAAATCACCAAGAGGCCACAGAAATCAAGGTCGGCCACGGAAGAGGTGGAGCGATAACCTGAACGTGACATAAACAGGCAAGAAACCGAAGAAGAAAACAGGCGAAAGCCTAATTAAAAGACGGAAGAAGAAGAGAAGAATACATATATTTTTATAATTTATGTGTAAAACTAGTAACTGAATAACAATTCCAAATGCATGTGATACATTGGTAGAAAATCGAACAAAAAATTGAAACCTGCAAAATAGCAACGTAATAAAAAAAATTGCAATTGTATAAAAAACTGTTGCTTGATTGCGATATGTTTAGAAAGCTCTTAGTCTTTTCAGTAGGATTTCGTAACATTGAACGACATGTAATTTTTCTGGATCAAACTAAAGAAAAGAAGAATCGCATTAACTTTTTATTAGAAAGAAATAACGTACTGTCAGTAACAATGTCGCTCGGAGAATATCTAGCACTGCAACCCACCCTATGAAATTCTGCAATCCGGCCTTGGTAATCATAGAAATTCAAGGTCAAAAGTATAATCTGGTAGTTCTCTAGATAGCATTCCATGTTAAACATTAGCTTCCCTGGTCTTCTATTACATGTTGAAATGTCTTTCCTTATTGTATCTTAGAAAGCACACATTAACGGCCGTAGATTCAAAAACGCCCATATCAAATATGATAGGTTTAATCTTTAAAAATTACTTAATAAGTTTCTAGTATCTGGAAGTCATATATAATATAATACTGGGTGTCTCATAGCTCGCTATAAGAAACCTAGTAGCACTGTCCACCAATGCATACTAAATAAAAAACACCTAAAATATTTATTTCTTGCTCCCTACTTTCGTCACAAAAAGCAGGAAAAGAAGTGGAAACTTGGAAACTGTGTAATGTGCGTGTTGTATGCTTTACGGAAAATATTTTTGCAGTTACTATGGAAAACTCTTAAGAAATATTTATGACATAATTATTATTATCTAGGCCGGGACGCTTCTCACAACACATATCAGCTATTAAACAACTAATTTCCAGTGAGGTAGAGTTACCGGCGCATTTATTTTATGTAATATCCTAAATAGGCCTAATCCACAGCTGAATTGGCAATTGGGTAATTAATCCTAAAATAATGGACAGAAACTGGTTAGAAATAAAAAATTTCGTAAATTAATGGAGTTGTTCAAAATGACCACCACCAACATTATGACATTCAATACAATTCACTGCAACTGAATTTTGAACTCGTTGGAGCATGTGTTCGTTTAAAGTTGCAGCCGCTTAGTTGATACGATTTGTTAAATCGTCTACATTGTTCACTGGTGTGAGATACCAAACCCTTCGGATAATTCCATAAAAAATGGTTTTAGATCAAGTGACTTTGGTGGCCAAGCTGTAATACCTCCACGACCAATCCACCGATTTGGAAGCCAATTTTGAACCATAATGCGTTGGAGCGCCATCTTCTTGGTACCGTATATTATATCTAATTATCAGTAGAACATCTTTCAATAACATCTGAAATTAAGACTATCGTAAACCCCATCCTGCGTAAATGTCACCTGACTTGTCCACAAAGTGTTGCCAATAAAATTAGGATTTTCCAGATGTTGATTTAATATCTATTCACAGTACCTAACTTTTGCTTTATAAGCTTGTGGTAATAAGTGTTACACTTGCGTTTTTCGAAAAGGATATAGGCCGTTGTCGTGAAATATTCGGTATACTGTCGACTTTTGTGCAATCTTAGAAATATTACCTAGGCTTTTCGTAGGGTCTCATTCAACTAAATATCTAATACATTTTTTTCAAAATTTGGCAGTCTTACTATAACTGGACGACCAACACTACCCATTTTTGGATTAACACTTCTTCTCTGTCGAAGTCGTTGGTAAATTCGTCTAATAACTGTGTGTTATGGATGTCATCTATTTGGATAGTGTTCAGCATAAAGCCTTACCGCTGCATTGTAGTTACCACCAAGAATTGAAATCATATCAGTGTACTCAGCAAATGTGTATTCTGTTAATGCGGAAAAGGAATTTACAAACAAGAACAGAAAAATGTGTCTAATAATAAAATTGTAAAATTGGGAACAGCAGCGTCAAATTCATTAGAAATTACTATGAGTCTTGCTTAGATTTGCCTTGATACCATATTTAAATTTCGTATTTTTACCAAAATCTTCAAGTCCAAACCTAATATCCAAATTCATATACCAGACTATCACAGTCGTCGACGGAATTACCAGTTCTATTGAACCCGTAGATAAAACTGAACACTTGGGTATAGACCAACACGTAGCAGTAACATATATGTAAATTTGTTGGTTAGATAATTACTGCTATATGCGTTGGTTTAATTAGGTTGTCATTTCAAACTGTATAAAGACATATAGAATAGTGACATCAATTTCCACATTGTTATATTAAAGACAATATTGTCATATATGACAACATACAAATGTTAAATAATAATTCAATAGTGTTACTTTGTATGTTGAACGAAATCTAAAGTCAATTGTTTAATAGCATTTTACTCGAAAAATAATCAAAATTACCAAGACGGTACAATATGAAATCCTCTTCTATTGGGATATTTTTAATGTCTTTCTAAAGCAGTTGCACACTCCTCAAGAAATGTACATTGCTCAAGTTAAGAAAGTACTCTTCGATTAACTGACATCGCGATTGTGAAGCCTTCTAAGGTCTCCCGTTTTAATGTTTAGTTTTAATCTAGGAGTGATAAAACTAAACTCAATTTAAAGTTAATCTCAACTTAAAATTTTGATCCAGAATTTTATATCTTACTTGCATTGAAAAATGTGGATGTTTCTAGAGACATTCAAGCCAAAGATTTTCATATACACATGGGAATTAGAGAAACATACTTAATTACAACGCAGTGCTACTTTCTTTTAGGTTACTGGGGTCGACTATGTAACTTATTAGAAAGCTGTACTATTTAATCAACCAAATAAGACCAGTAAGGAGAAGATCGCAAACCGGAAATGTAAGAAAAATAATTATAAGGTATAGTAGTTTGTGCACGTTACACACTTTTTCTTTGAAATAAGAAGTTATGAATATTTTTTTGAGGAAAATTTGAACTCAAGGAGCTGGAAAACGATATGATGCAGCAAAACAGCTGGACAATATTCCATCCAGCCTCTCCGAAAACCTTCTAGTTCTATAAGCCAAAACGACTGCTCCTTTCAAATCTTTACAAAGCTGAGATATTTAGAAAGTTTTCGTATATTTATATATCTCGACAACCACACAACTGAATTTGAAATAGGGAAACGACGTTCGACAAGTCGGTGCTGTGTATAAAAGTGGATTTCGTGTAGAATGCGTGAGGAGATTCGCAATTCAATTCCAAGGTGAAGAATTCGCTTACTTACCCGTAGGACTCCTTCTGATAAAAGACTGCTCGTTTTACCTGACGGCGGTGATCTAAATTTCTATTTGCGCTCTTGTTTCCTATTTTACTTCATTATTGCAAAATTGTTTTAACGTTGAAGCAAATTTTTAATTCTGTTATGCTCAAAGTTGTGGATAAATGATAATAAAAATGTAAGAAGTTTAATTTTTCCCAGAATCTCTAATCTAAAATATGCAATTGCACGAGAGGCGAAGTTTTATCAGATTCGCGGAGCTGCATTCAGAGCTTGGCCATAAATTGTCTAATAAATCGATAGCGCAGATAATTCGCTTCTCCATCCGAGTAAACCTTTAGATCCTTTTATAATAGAAAGTAATAAAGTCCTTAAATTGCCCGGGGCTTTTGTTATATTCAGATGGTGTGCACCAAGCAAAACAACGGGATTGATTTTATAGAATGCAATATCTTCAGCGTATCGGACGTGACCACGTATTTATTTTATCAGAGGCGTTCTGGCGCAAGAGTTGAGTTGACAGGGTTAACTACTGCTATCCATTTAGAGAGACGGACTCGATAACAACGTTTGCTTTCCTACAAATTGGTCGTGAAGTGGAACATTTCTACCAATTGCCACACAAATCTGCACACTGCGCCGAATTTAAGAGATTAGAAGAGACTCGAATAGAAAACCAATTTGTATTAAAAGGACACCTAGTTCCATACTGCACTCGATGTTAATCAATGATTGTAACAGTGCAACAGTGGAGGTAACTTTAAAATTAACAATTATTTGCCGCTCTACAATTTTTATACAAAGGTCAACATTTAGAGTTGTAAAAAATAGATCTTTATATGTGTAAGTATAGAGAGTAAAATTTTAATGTCGTTATATTTAACGGAAAGGTTCTAATTATACTAATGAATTTTCGAAAATGTTACCAGTAAAGCATGAGGTACTGCAGGGGTTTATTCTGGTACTCCTGCAGTAATGTTTTCTAATGTACCTTTATCTGTATGCTATTGAGGCTAAAGCCATGCCCCAAGACAAAAATCTTTAGAATATAATAAAAAAGAATCAGGAAATACTATCGGAAGTCCAATATTGGTTTACACCGAAAAGAATCCTCTCTTACAATAATACCATAATAATCACAGTGATACTGTCGTCTAAATCGGATACTTATGACGGTAGTATCATTGCATCTGTCAAATTGTTTGATAATAGAATTGACCCTAGCCTGAGATTGGATTTACATAACTATTTATGATATTCCCGAATTATTTTACGATTCCTTCCCCTTCAAGCAAGATGTCATGTCTTCAGAAACAACACAATAAATAGCTGTATTTCATGTAGCTTCATTGGTAAAGGATTAGCGCAGTAACTGCTATAAATACATACCTTTAACTTATATCTCATTCTAAGGTACGTGCGAGGTTTTAAGCAGTTATACGACCGTACATACGTCTCATAAGGAAATAATGAAATGCAGATTACGTTTATATGTGAATCGCTGTTTGCCAGAAGTAGATACTCTTCAGTTCAGTACATGAAGTTATCGCCTGGTATAAACAAATGTGACAACAGTTCTCAACAGGTCATGCCCCGATCTTCTATTTTTGGCAAATTTTGTCCCTGCATAAATGTACAATAATACAATTGTTCTCCTGTCTTATTTCATACTCTTAGTTCATACAGTTGTCATGTGCCTGTCCGTAATTCTCTACCGTCGAAGCTATATGAAAAATAATATAGTAATAGGTACTTATTTGTAATATGGCTGGTACATACAAATTTAAGAATCGCGGCTTTCTAGCCGGATATAACGAATACGAAATCTGTGAGTGCCGTTTTGGGGCTGCTAGTGTAAGAATCTCGTGGCTCTTGGAGTCGAGATTTGTTAGTGGGTTAGATTGTGTGATCTCGAAGCCCTGAGGCCTCATATTCTCCGTTGTAAAGGCTTTAAATTGGGGTTTACGTTACTACAGTAGCCGCGTACGTCAAAAGGTCCGAAGTTAGAGCCACCGCTACGATCTCGATATCCATTTCCAAATTATGAAGTGAATGGTATCACTGACGTCAGTCTACATCTGTTGGCCGTTCAGGGCCCAGAATTTTCTATTTGATCGCGCAGCTTTGTCGGAGCGGATCCCCTCTTCTAACTGACGCTCCTGACTGGTTGTCTGTGTGCGGCGGAGGAGAGCGACCTGGTGGAGGTTATGGCCGTCATCCTCGAAGGAAGGCACCCGGAAGGTCGGAGTAAGTGACTCCTGTTCAATCTACTTTGAGTTTGGTTAATGGTGAGAAGC
>JABXWE010018367.1:0-41086 GCA_014611495.1 Limonius californicus | reverse complement strand
CTACAAAATGTTATAAACTTATTAAACTTACAAAGTAAAGTAAAATATCATAATTATCAAATATTATTAATTAAATAAGGGTTTTGCTATAAGAAAGTAAATGGCATTTGCTTTAAATGTGCGACAAATGTTTTCGACAGCTGTCAAATACAAATCTTAGTGGCCCACCAAGCCGCAGGGATCGCTGCAGTCAGTGTCACAAGTTTCTCGGCGAAGTTTCCTGTATTAATATATTAAAGTATTTGCTAAAACACAATAGAACAAAATCCTCCTCGCAGAAAATTGTTATTATACTCCTTTATAACTATGTAAAATTTGTTTACTAACCGATATACGATATACACCGAGCGAGTAGAAAGTATCAAGACATCGATTTTCTGTCACTAATGTTGATTTTAGACGAGGGTGTTTCAAATACGAGTTCTCCAAGAAATTCTTATCTACATACTGACAAAAAAAACATATTTATTGAACTGTTTTCCAGTAGTAGTATTATAGGCTTCTTTGGGATTTTGAAAACATTATTATCTAAAATGAAAATCGATGCCTTCCATAAATATGCTCTTCATAAAAACTAAAACATTATTTCCTTTAAAGCTGTAAGAAATTAAGTTTGCTCATGTTTATATGCGCTTTTCCTTCCGTTTAATAAGCTACGAGATATTATATACGTTTTATACAAGTTTTACACTTATTGTAACAAAAGCTGAATGGAACACTGACTTTAATTAGACCCTTTCGGCTAGTTTTATTACCGGCTTACTTCATTACCAGGTAGATTTGTAGTCAATGCCTTTACAAAGTTTGTATGTTTGCTCTCCTTATAACGGATATCCCTCGAGCTTTATGAATTTAAAATATCCCGCTTTTATCTTCGTAGTTTGTTATTCTGTTGACTAGCAAATATTAAATTAAGATGCGAGTACTTCTTCAGCAAGTTATTTCCCCCTGGGTAAAATAAATTTTATAAAATGCAGTTCCTATATGTTGTTGTTGCGGTCCTTCTTGATGGATTCTATTAAAACTAGTTCAATCCCATAGGTTTTCCCAGGTTTTCTTTGGTAGTCTCTTCAAAACAATACAGAATTGCGCCTGATTGCAAGTAAACAATAGCATTCATATGGTATTATTTTTTTTTAATTTAAGTTGATTTATATCTACTATCTCCTCTATTGAGCAAGGAGTAAATCCGGTGGTTGTCGCAAGATTATTTTCATGTTGCATACCTTACCAGTGAAAGATTCTCTCAGATATTACTTATTAAGTACATTAAATTTTGGTGTGGTCAATATAACATTGTGTATAAGCAAATCAAACACAAATCTGTCTGGTAGGTTTAAGGGGATGTGTCTTTTTAATCTGTGGATTGCGTTGCCGTTGTGTAAAGAACACACTTCACTTAATCTTTCACTAGTTTCACGCAAAGGTCGCGACGTATAACTTTGTTCCTCGCGTACCACGGCGCAGCCGCTATTGGCCTTAACGTTTTTGATTAAAATCTTTATAGTTTTTCTATGTTCGAGTTACTTTTGGCATCTCATAGTTTTAATCCGTATACCCATATAGACTTCAGTATGGTTTTGTACAGAAGAATCTAGTTTAAATTTGTGTCCTAATAGCCAGAGCCACGGCGCAGCCGCTATTGGCCTTAACGTTTTTGATTAAAATCTTTATAGTTTCTCTATGTTCGAGTTACTTTTGGCATCTCATAGTTTTAATCCGTATACCCATATAGACTTCAGTATGGTTTTGTACAGAAGAATCTAGTTTAAATTTGTGTCCTAATAGCCAGAGAACTTTATGTCCAGTTGTTTCCGTTCGTATTGTTTGTTCCAAGTCAATCGTCGATCAAGGTGAATGCCAAGATATCTGTTTGCAGGAGTGGTGTATTATAAATGGTCTCCTTCTTCCCTGGTTTTCAATCCGCTGATTGGTTTGTCGCAGCGCTCCACTCTTTTCCACTCATGTCTAGTCTCCTCAGTTACCTACAGGTATGACATTCCGTGCCCTTGAGTATTTGTACCATATATTGTAGTCTTGGTCTTCCCTAGAGTTACACTCCTCGATTTTTCCTTCAACTATTGTTGTCGTAGAAGGTGTCCCATCAGTTGATCACGTTTCTTCTTTATACATTTCCATAGTTTTTTTCGTTTTGGCGCTCTACTCATTATCTCTTCATTTGTCACTGTATCCACCCAACTCACTTACAGCATCCTCCTCCAAAACCACATTTCTCTTCCATCATTGACACAGTCCATGTTTCGCATTCGTATACGGCAATGCTCCACACATATGTTTTTGCAAACTGTTTTCTTCTCTCTAACGATATCTTGTTGTTTTGCATAGAATTTCCACAACCACAGTTTTTGTCTTCGGTTTGTTTATGCTTATGCTATATCCGCGGTGTAGTATCCTTTCCAGCTCATTCAGTGCGTTTTCTAGGTCTTCCTCATTTTCTGCTAGTAGTGCGCTGTCGTCTGCGTATCTCAACATATCTATTTTCTCCCCCTGTATGTGTTCTATACTTTCTCTGAATTCCTTCAGCGCGTCTTGGATATATAGACTAAAAAGTGGCGGCGATAGCGCGCAGCCTTGTCGTACCCCTTTTTTTGCTTCTCTTTGATCATTCTCGCAGTTTATTATTGATCGTTGATTCTTGTATATAGTATGTACCATTCTTCGATCTTTAGACTTTATTCTACTTCTTCTCATGATCTCAAACATCTCATTCATGGTACCTTATCAAAGGTCTTTCTAGATTTATAAACGCTAGATATGTATTCTTATCCTTTCTTAAGCCTTTTTCTAGCACTAATCTTAATGCGAGTATTGCTTCCCTCGTACCAGTGCCTCTTCTGAATCCAAATTGGTCCTCTATTAATTGTTCCTCAATTTTTTGTTCCATCCTCATTTGTATAATTTTTGTTATTATTTTAGATGCGTATGTTGTCAGGCTTATTGTACGGTAGATTTCGCATTTGTCCTCTTTTCCCTTCTCTGGTATTGGTACAATTATATTCGTCGCAAACTCATCGGGTAATTCTCCTGTTTCATATATTTCGCGTACCAGCCTACATAACTTTTGGAGGGCAGTTTCCCCTACACATTTGATGATCTCTGCTGGAATTTCATCTACACGTGGTGCTTTATGTGTCTTGAACTCTTCAACCGCTTTATCAAATTCCGAT
The DNA here is from genome assembly GCA_014611495.1 of Limonius californicus. Lineage (NCBI taxonomy): Eukaryota > Metazoa > Arthropoda > Insecta > Coleoptera > Elateridae > Limonius > Limonius californicus. Next base: position 37,898 of record JABXWE010018367.1, on the reverse strand, counting down.
CTTAGGATCTTGTCTCCTTCTTCTTCTTCTTCTGCATCCACTTCTGCGTGGTGTCTAGGGCTTCGCTATCCATCTCTTCTCCCTTATATAGTTCCTCTATGTAATACTTCCACGTATTGGCTATTTGTTCATTCTCCATTAGGATTTTTTCATTACTATCCCTTATCCCAACTGCGTTCCTTTTTGGTTCGTTGAAAAAGGCTTTTACGGTACTGTACGCCGACTCCATTCTTCCCGCTTTCAAATCATTTTCCACCTCTTTACATCTATCTTCCACATAGGTTTCTTTGGCTTGGATTGCTTCACTATTTATTTGTTTATTAGTTCTTTATACTTTCATTATCTTAGTTCAGTTTGTGATCCCTTGTATTTTTTTCTGTGAAATGGTATGATTAACAAACTATATAGCAGAAAGATTACCTCTGAAAATCGAAGTTTATTTGTCTTTACTTATATGAGTTATACACTTTCTAACATTAACTATGACTATGTAACAGCTATAAATGTATATTTCACTTGCAACAATTACATATTACTCCCGAACTCACAGAAGTTGTTTCGAAACACATATCCTCCCCAGCCATTATGGTTTTCGTAAAAACTTCTTAAAGTTCCTTGCATTTGGTAAAAGAAAGCGTTCGAATTGTTTGCTAAAATTTGGTGGATATTGTGTAAGTTCTATTAATTCGTTAGTAAATAAAATTGTACAGGCAGGTCTCTACCACTACAGATTTTATACATTAAATATTTAAATGTAAAAGGCAAGAATAGAATAGTAATGTGAAGCGAGTGGGGATTATGCGATTTAATGGAGATAAAAAGAACTGGCACTTAAACATACGTCAAACACAAAAGGTAGGCACGCATATTTTCAAATAATAATTTTTTTTTAATTTGCAAAACTATGAAGAAATCTTTGAAATATCTTAGAAGGTACTGCCGTGAAACCTAGTTTAGAACATTTTTCCCTCACTATCTCAGAAGTTATATTATTTTTTCTTCGAGTGCTTATCCCTTCTGGATGTTTGAGATCAATGTAACGATTTGGATTTTACTGATAGTTGCTCGGAAGGGTCCTGTGGTTGTCGTGGAAAACCAAGATCTTAGATTCTTCGGTTACGAAATGCATCTTCGACCAGATCCTCTTCTCCTTACTACTTTGCCTTGCAGCATTAGCTATTTTTTATAGCTTAATTGATAAATTCGAATTCTTTCCTGCCATAAGGCCTAAAACAGGTTTCTTCTTTATTTTAGGAAACTCTATTTTCTTTTAATTAATTGTTAGTTAATACGATGACCGTGTGGTAGAATCTGATGTCAGAGTTTTCAGGTTCCGCTACTAACTCACTACCACAGCAGTTGTAGCCGGGACCGACGGCTTTGACATGCTCTCCGGGACTTATAAAGAACGTGCGATCGTCTATACATTTTTAAACTATAACACCTAATATCTACAAATTACAATGTAACTGTAAATAGTTGCTCATTGGCAATAGAAACAGAATATGTGTTACATTTGATACTGGAATGTTCCAAAACGCTCGGCTATTCCTGTATGTTTCTATTCAGTCTCCATTCTATATGTGTACAAGTTTTAGCTAGAATATCTTCGTGAATGTTAATAATTTGCATATTTAATAAGCTGCATGTTTACAAAATACAAAACCCTCATACGGACACAGCTGGTTCATTTCTAATAACATGTGGAACAATGTTATAAAATGATTAAAGTGGCAACACCATACGCAGAACATATATTTGCAAAGTGTAAAATACGAATTGCTTTTTCAGTTAGCACATCAACAACAGGAAAGTTCAATTATGTAACTGTACGTTGAATACCGTAGGAAATAAAAAGTATATACACATTTTAAATTGAAATAGCTCCCGAGACTATACGAACAAATGTGTAATTCTATTTCTTTAGTTAAAGTTAATCATTCTCATCTTCCACAGGTGAATCCTCTTCAGAATTAGGATTTTAATAAATAAATAAAATACTAAATATTTCTAAGTCATGCGTTTTAAATTTTATTGGGATAAACTGTTGAAGGACCTAGGTTCGATCGTATGGCCAGAAACGTAGGACTTTTACACGGTTGTTTTCTTCGGGAAGCAATGGCAAACCAGCGATGAAATTCCAGAGAAAGTTTTTAGCATTAAGATCCCGGAAGACATGCAATACGGATTGGGATATTCTGTGTGGTGGGTTGCCTACTTCAATTGAACTACCGTGTCCCCAGATAACTTGATATTCTCCAGCAGTAACACTGAAATCTAATTTTAAAGCGATATTGCTAGCTTAATACCGAGGTTTTGTTGAAAATATCATCATTTTTGTATACATTTTTTTATTAACTTGCATGGTCCACTATTTATAAACTGTTCTAGATGTTAATGTAAGGATAAAACTTCTTTCAAATTTACCTATACCTATCGGGTCAAAACTGACTGAGGTTGTATGATATACCAAGTACATCTGTTTGCGTAACTGAAAACGAATGGGAGTTTTTAGAAAAATCGTTATTCCATTGGTAATTTGAGATTGTTTTGGCAACTTTTCTGGGCTAGGTCAAAATAGTTCAAATCATTGATGGAGTCACACTAAAATGACATAAAATACGAAAATATACTCTGAAGCCTTAAGATATGATACTATATACAAAATATAGTATTTGGAAATGGCAAAAAATTTTCAATATCTGATATTAATACTGGGCGAAACAAAAACAATGCAAAGTCTTAGATAGCTGGATGTAAAGGCACGAAACATGCAAATATTCATTTACACTTTACGCAATCCAGTTATTACAAAAATTGTATAGATTATCGAATATTGATGGCGGGGTCAGGTCGTAACTTGGTAATATATACTTATAGATTATATAATTGGAACAGATTTTCTGAGTGTTCATAAGCGTGTTGTGCTGGCTCCCTGATATCTGCAAATATACCAATATACAATTATTATAAACAAATCTAAAATTTCAATGTAATGTTTTCTCAATGTATACCTTTTTAAAACCCCAGTTTAAGGAGATGTATATTTAATATACAAAGTGACAATTTTGTTTCTGTTCTGCTGGTTACAGCTGTTCTGGAGAAAGCAGAAATGTTTTTCCTGTTCTTAATAATGTAGAAACAGAGATAACAGTATTCCCTAATCTTCATATAATTGTGTATTTCAGAAAGTTCTGGAAATATTTAGTACATATTTTACATACCGACATATCTTATTTATTATTTTTTTAAAGAAGGTTTATTAAAAAGCATTGGGCGTGCCCACAGGTTCAACTAATTTTTTTGTGAGACAATGATTCTATACAATTTTTGCATTTATTGCAACAAAAGCTGAGAGGAAGACCCTTTCGGCTAGTTTCATTATCGACTTACGTCATTACCAGGTAGATTTGTTGTCAATACCTCTACAAAGTTTCTATGTTTGTTTCTTTGATAACAGATATTCCTCGAGCGTTATGATTTTAAAATATTCTGCTTTTATCTTCCTAGTTTGTTATTCTATAGACTAGCAAATATGAAATTAAGATGCAAGTTATTTCCCTCTGGGTAAAATATATTTTATAAATTGAAATACTTATATGTTGTTGCTGGGGTTCTTCTAGATCCTATTAAAACTATTTCAATCCCATAGGGCACGCCCCAGATTTTGTTAAGTAGTCTCTTTAAAATAATCAGAATTGCACCTAGTTGGATGCAAATAATAGCCTTAGTGTAGTATGATTAACAAAATGTATAACAAAAATATTAGGTCTGGAAATCGAAGTGTCCGTGTCTTTGCTTACACTAGGTATACAGTATTTAACATTTACTATGACTAGCTTTGTGTATTTCAGAAAGTTCTGGGAACTTACAAACATTTAATGGAAGCCATATTCAAAAACGTTGGGCGTTGCCCATGGGTTCAAATATATAGGTTTTTGTATAGAGAGTAATTCTATACAATTTTTACATTTATTGCAACAAAAGCTAAATGGAAGACTAACTTCAATTACACCCTTTCGGCTAGTTTTATTACCGACTTATGTCATTACCAGGTAGATTTGTTGTCAATACCTCTACAAAGTTTCTATGTTTGTTAACAGATATTCCTCGGGTTTTATGATTTTGAAATATCTTTTATCTTCGTAGTTTGTTATTTTATAGACTAAGCAAATTAAGATGCGAGTACTTGTTCGGCAAGTGACGTCCCTATGGGTAAAATATATTTTATAAAATTAAGTACTTATATGTTGTAGTTGGGGTTCTTCTTGATAGATCCTATTAAAACTAGTTCTATTCAATAGGGTACGCCTCAGATTTTGTTAAAATAATACAGAATTGCACCTAATTGGATGCAAAGAATAGCATTCGTATATTATGATTAACAAAATATATAGCAGAAAGGTTAGGTGTGGAGGTCTTTACTTATGCTGAGTCTTCAACATTTCCTATGACTAGGTCTGTGTATTTCAGAAAGTTCTGGAAACTTACAAACATACTTTAGATATTGGAATATCTTATTTATTATTCTTTAAGAGAAGTCATATTATAAAACGTTAGGCGTTGCCCACGGGTTCACATATTTTTTTTTAGACGGTGATAACACTGGGGAAAAGCAATACTTCTTGTCAATACAGTAGCAGTCGGTTAAGGGAACTTACGAAGGTATTTGTCAATGGATATTTCCTGTCAAAATTTTCTCCTAATATTAATGAGAGCGGTAAAGTCCCTGCCTGGCACCTAATGTGATTAATAGGCGTAAGATGAGTAATTTCTTATAACAAAACTTTACTAATGTACGTAATGGCCAAAGTCTGTATGCTGTATTCGAAATTATTAAGTTTAGGACGTGCCCCTAAATTAATGCGGATCTGCCCAATTTCCTTTATGGGATAAGTAGCTCGCTTAAGATTTCATTGAAATTTGATCACAATTGCATTATCGTTCCCCTTCGTTACGGCTCCGTAAGCATCGTGTTTTTCCAAACCGCAGAATGATATACGATCGTTTTGGTTTTGTTTTAGGCAGGCACACACCCCATTTTCGGCGTTATGTTATATTCTTTCGGACGGCTTTCATGTAGTTACTAGCCGCAACATAAGTTGTTTGGTGTTCAGCAACATAATTGCTTTCGTTAAAAGCATTTCTCTGGTGGTATAAGTGCGTGCTCCATAAAAAATAGGTCGCATATACTGTCAGTTACACTCACAACATCGCGACAAATTTATCTGCTGTGACAGCATAATCCCGAACACGTTCTGCAAAATTTTACATTAGAATCGGAATGTGTAGTACTGATGCTATTGCGAGACCACGTCCCTAATTAATTTACATAAACCTTGTTCTGAAAAACGCGAAACTGAGATTAAAACTAGATATATGGCTGTGTGCCTCACACTTCCTGCTAAACAGCATGTGCAATAATTTTCTTGGCAAAAAGTAATTTAATCGTAAAATATGGCAGTATTAATTAGGCGCAGGAGTTTTTAATGGCGCTACAAGATGAGAATGTCATACCAAATTAATTAAAAACCAACATAAATGTATTCCAATAGGAGGGCATGAAATTTCCCTATAAAAAAAAAGCCGAAATTCATTTAAATATTAAATGTGGATAACACTATATGATAAATGAATAACAAAATCTTGTAACATACTAAATATGAGTTTGATAACCACAAATTTCAGAAACAACGTCATAGCAACATATAATCGGGGTATATTCAGCTACAGCGTGCAGTTTTTAATACTAGCACAATCCTCCAGGTAGAATATGAGGGATTAAAATGATTTAAATTTTATGTATCTGTGAGATGTTTCAGTTTTAAATCTAGAATAAAAGGTATTTCTTTTCTTGTGAGTTATGCCCTGCTCAGAGTACTAATACTAGATAAGTAATTGATGCTATCCAGATATATTCATATATTATATTCAAAATTAGTAAAAATAACGTTGAGACTACTTTAAGTAAATCTTAAACATAATAAACGAAGGTGATAATTAACTACGTACTTTATTGCTGATAAAGATGTTAACAGCTGCAGAGATAGTTTTGGTAATGAAGGTAGTTGTATATTGCGTTCTACTAGTACAACCGCCTAGTAGAAATCTAACTTACTTATATGCATTGAAAACTGTGCGGTATAATAAAGTTTGCGGAACCAGAAAACGTGTAGCAACTGAAAGGGATACTAGAGGAGTAGACAGTTACATTGGTGTGAAGAAGTCCTGGATCAGTTGCACAACTAAGATATATTGCAGTTTAAACCCATTTTATCAAATATTTTTCATTTCATCATTGAAGATATAATACAGGTACTGAAACACAATACTAGTAATAATAATAGCCCAAATGTTGATCTAGAAAAAAACGGAAACAATTCGATATATAGAATTTATTCTAAATCAGAGAATTGTACATTATATATAATAAAAAAAGGCTACACCTAAACGTTTATTACAATACACACTAATTAATTTTAAACTATTTTAGTTCTTAATAGGTTATCCTTTGTTTTTAATAACTAATTTATACCTTTTTAGCATAGACTTCACCAATTTTTCTAATTCTTCCTTTGTATTGCAGCGATACCAGGCATCAATTGGGGATTTGATTAATTCCACTTTTTTGTTGGCTTTTTTCTTCAAGTGCTGTTAGAAATCCTCTGCCATATATTTTCTATAGGATTTAGGTTCGGGGATTATGCTGACCAGTCCATAACTTTATTGGTCGACATACAAGATTGAATAACCTTTGCTCTGTGGTAAGGAGCATTATCATCTTGAAAGATAAAGGTTTTGTCCCTAAATAATTCTCTTCCACTAGGCAGCATCTTCCCCTTAGGACATCAATGTATTTGGTTGCTTTCATCATGCCAGACACAATATGCTGTGTACCAACACCTTCAACAGACATGCAGCCCCATATCATGACAGAGGTTTGATGTTTAATTGTTGGCAGAACACACTGTCGTGAAAATTCTTCTGCGGGAAATCTTCTAGGATATGTGTTTCCAGCATTAATGTTAAAGGTAGATTAATCGCTAAATAATACCTTCTGCCATTGCTGTAGAGCCCAATGGCTATGATCGTTTGCCCATCTCAAACAGTGGAGCTTTGTTTTTCTGATAAGAGGGGATTCTTCCGGGCTTTGCAACCCCTAAATCTAGATTTAAGAAATCAGTAGCTTCGGAACATATCTTGGTCAAATCTGTCAAATTAAGACTTCTGTTTGCCAGGCTCGTCCTCTGCAATACGCTGTCGTCTCTCACTGATGTTTTTTTTTTGTACGACCACTGCGGGGTTTATGTTAAATTTTTCCCGTCGTAAAGTATTTTTTTTATGATTCTAATACTTGTGGATTGATCGCACTGGACTTTCATAGCTATTTCGCGACTGGAAGCGCCCTGTTTTTGTTGAAAAATTATTTCATATGGTTTTTCATGCGATAATATAAACTGAAGTTACCTTAACTGTTTTCTATGGGGTACTAAGTACCTAATTAAGAGATACGTTATTGACATATTCATTAAAATCGAATACAGAAGTAATTTTTGGAAACTATGGCAAAAATGTAACTAAACTGCAAGAAATAATTATTTTCTTGGTGATGCAGAACTTTTTCACACCACTGTAGGCGCAAGTATCTTATTAGAAATTCTGAAAATTGCATAAACTTCTAGGCATCATATGAAAAGGAATGGTCTTGTTTACCATATAGTTCTCATATTGTGTATCATTATTAAATGTAGAATACTTAAATAAACAATTTAGATTACGACTAGTGTTAAAAGTTCTGGATTACTTTAAAAATCGATGAAGGTTTAAACTCACTCCTATCAAATATCTTTCAGGCGTACTTTCCAATAACTCGAATAGCTAAAACCTGGTTACATTTTACAGTGATGTGTATTTTTTATCCTTTTTCACAAAAAAAAAATATAGTTGCAAGCTGCTTTTGGTTCAATAATTGCGTTTATTTCTTTTGGGATGTCATTTTGAAGTTTTTGACAATGTTTAAAGAGCCGATGAAAGCCTTGAAGTGTTTGTTTACGAATTCATAACATGATTACAGTATTTTATAAAAATAAATAGTTTTAAATAGACCCTAAATGTTTCTAATCATTTCATAATTTTGCAAAGAATCCGCCAAGGAAGCCTTATTTTAAGTTTATCCTAAGAATTTTTGCAATTTAATAAAAAAGTGGATATGGAAAATGTTTGTGGAGGATATTCCCTGCCGGGATGCCACTTTAACCTTGCTTTAGGTATGAGTCGACAATTTCAAGTATACTCTGCTAGGTCCCAGGATAGCAACGTGTGAGCGTAGATTTTCGGTACCCAAGCGATGATCGTGCGGATCGTTGCTTATTTATAAATGCTGTTTGATCAGTACTCAGTTTTTGTAATGAAGGTAGTTGTGTATTAGGTTCTAGTAGTACAACCACCTAGTAGATATCTTACTTTCTTATATGCAGCGGAAACTGTGCTGGTTTAACAAAGCTTGTGGTTTCAGAGATCTTGTGGAGCTGGAAGGCATACACAGTTAAGTGCAGTATGTGTAAAAAATCTTTCATAAATCTCCTCTACGGTTGACGTTTCCGCTCCATGGATCTTTATCTCACTAATTTCTTCCTCTTTGGCGCCCGTGGTAACTTGTTGTCATATCTTCGGTGTTCTACTTCGTCGCCTGTGTTCAGGTGATAACCAGTCCCATATTTTCTTCGGCTAACGTGTAAAAGGCCTTAAGTTGCTTGGTTTTAATGGTATCAATCATTTTTCCTTGCAATTCAATGTGTTGTCATAGAGTTTAATTTCCTATATGTTACCATCAAGAGATATTACGGTTCGTCCTCCAATCATCTATTTCTAGGGCACACAATCTTGATTTATATCTTTAAACAACGTATCTTAGCAGTACCTGACTAAGCTTTCTATCAGACTTTTACAGGTAAAGCGTCTTCGTCTTTGAAGTTATTTTGATAACTAAACTTGTCCATATTACTAATAACATCATTTTTCATTATCAAGTCGATTCCTTGTTCTCTGGGTACAGGACTTTTGGTTTCTTGTGTTTAAATCTAGTCCCAGCTTCTGTTCTTCTTGAACTATCTTCTTTAACATACGTGTCGTCTAACTAGAACACAGCCACCAGCGAAATAGAATGTCTGTACTCTACAGCGTATGTTGATGATACCTTCCACACAGTATTGCCATCCCATCTTTCAGAGTTTACTCTTCGCTATATTGGTAGCTTATTCTAGATAAACTTTTAATTGAGACAGCGCGAGAGACAACTCCTGTTATTGTCTCTTAGTTAAAGCAAATTATGGTGATAGCTTTTTGCCCAATACTAACTAGACCAATACATCCTTCTAGTCCTAATGTCAACTTCAGTAAAAAGACCAAGTTGAAAGTGTCCCATAACTTGCTTAAGGGTACTGTGTTGTAACCTCTACCGAGATCTATAGACGTTTAGTGGACTGGTCCTCGGGATAATCTCTTCCTGAAAGTTGCTAAAAAACAGGAGCTGCAAGCTTTAAGACCATCTGCTCTTCAGAGTTTGGAGGTATTTCTCCTAGGCTGCTTATGATCACTTTACCATATAAGCAAATCATAGAATTAACTGCAGTTATTCCTCGACAATTGCTACAATTTCTTCCGTTACCCTTCTTATGTAGGTACATACGAGATGTAGACTTTCTTCCAATTTGTGGATAACGTTTCCTAAATAGGAGAGTTATTAGATTCAGAAGAGCTGAAGAACCTGCTTTTGTGGACTCAATTGGTAACTTACCTAGACCAGCAGCTTTCCCGTGCTTTATAGTATGAAGATCTTGTAGTATCTCCGTGTTTGGTAAGTCTCCTTCTTCTTTATATTTGCATAAACTTTCTCCTGCGCTGTGTTAGCAGATCATGGTAATATCACAAATCTAATTAAATATCTAAAGTAGTATAGACATATTATTTACACCTGATTGTAAATTTCAAATAAAAATCAGGCTGAAATCCCGCTTTCAAACCAATTCTCAAGCTTATGAACATACTTTATAACTGTTGATGAATTAAACGCACAAAGGTTGAACCGTTACCTTGTGGAAACTCCTAACAAGATTCTGAAGTTTGTTTGAAACTCCTGTAGGTGTTTAGTAGTTAAATTTCATATCTCCCATTTGGTTTAGAAAATTATGTAGATAAGCGTATCGACTTCTTTTTGATATTAAAATATGTCCTGTACATGTTTAACTATACGTTGAATGTTATACATACTCTATATATAAGCAACTGCAAAAGTACGCCTAAAGTGAAGATTGCATATTCGGATTCCCTATACTGGAAATAAATTTCAATAAAGTTCAAGATACTTCAATATATTATTCCAGTACTGTATTTTCAAAAAATTTGTAATTGAGTTAATTGAGAAAATGCAAAGCCTTTAAAAAACAAGATGAGAAGAGATTAACAACGGATTAACCGTAGCCTCAATTATACATATTATAACCTACCTCAAGCAGAAATCTTATAAAATACACATCCTTATAATAATATCAATAGAAGTAAGCGCTTTGAGTCTCTATGATATAGGGGTGGGTTTCAAATTCTTGCAAAAAACACCAGATTTTTAACGGTTGTTCTTTCTCACATGGTAGACCGTAAAAAGGACAAATCGCTAGGTATCTAAGAGATAAAGCCTAATGGATGCTGCTTTCAAGCACAATTTTAGTAATAGAATCGTCTTTCTAATCATAAAGGACTCATTCGTCAAAAGTAAATGGCTAAGATATAATAAAAAAATAGCACCAATTAATGTATTCTTGAGCACGTAGCCTGTTTATGTAAATATCTGTATAAATCAACTGAAAAGCCAACTGTTATCTAAACATCATGAAAATAGAGTCTCGTGCAACAGTTTCGATACCGCAGCGCATAAAACTTCTGCTGCTGTCGAAAGCATAAATCTAATTTTCCCTAAAGAGATACTGTATTTCTAATCAGAAATAAAAAATACTGCTATATATTTTTGGAGATAAGGGAAGCATTTTTCACAGTACGGAAGCAGCAACCGTGATGTTGATAATAACGGACACGTCTAATGCCTCTCCTTCTTCACATTGTGTATCTAAAAAATCGAGTTAATCTTAATCCTCCCAGTACATGCCATTTGTGATGAAGGAAGAAAAATTATGAAAAAGGGGAAGTCTTTGCAGGGATATAAATATTATGACTGAGGCTATTTTACGCAATAAATGAAAATTCCCAATTATTTTACACTTCCCCTAAAATAAGCTGCTGTAACTTAGTGGATGACTACAGTGTTGATGAGTTAAATAATTTCTAAGCCATCTTGTGTATGTAATAAACGTGGTTAAGTTTGATAGTTTATGTAAACGTGTAAACTTAGGATTAGGAGTCTCTAATTGATATTTACATTTGCTTATGTCAATTTCTTATTCATATCTTAAAATATTGACAAATTCGAATGATTAAACAACATAAACCAATAAACTTAAAAACGATATGTTATTGGGTGTAAACTCCAACTGCCAACACCTTGAAGCTCGCTGCTGTGAAAGTACGGAACAAATCTGAAAAATTGACTTTACCTTTTCAATTTCGTGGAACTTCCGTCTACTTCGGCGAAAATGCGACGGCTAAAGGCCAGTAGAAAAAAGGATTACCTGTCCGCAACTCAGGAGACAGGAGCAAGATTTTGGGCAAGGAAAAGTTTTCTAATAAACTCTACGAATCTTAGAAATTCTGAAAACTGTTTACATGAAAATGAATTTTGTTATTTACAAAGTAGTTGTATAATCGTCAAATATAGAATACTTAATCCGAATAACCGAAAATATTGATTTCGCTCCTATTTTATAGTGAAAAGTGAGTTGCACCTGCTTTTGATTCGATAATTGCGTTTGTTTCTTTTGGGATATCATTCTGCAGCTTTTGACAAAATTTAAAGATAGGATGAATGAAACGTATTCATAATACCATTACAATCTTTATTCCCCACTCGCCTGCTACTTCACCCTTGCTTTAGGTAGTTAGTGCCGTGGCGCACTAACTCAGGGGGTACCAGGATATCAGTGTGTGAGTGTAGATTTTCGGTCACCCAAGCAGTTGCTTAACACTACGGTATCCGTATCAATTTCGGAACATCGGTACCAGTTTGGGTATCAGAGACCGACACGAATTATTAAGCTTAAATTGACTTGTTATTTGATATGGAGAATAGGGTTGTAAAATAAAATGCAAGCAGTTGAAAGAAAACGAAGAGCAAATACCGCATCACAATGAGTTAAACGTAAGAGGACGATTTTATAAAACCATTGAAATTATAACCAATTGTTAAACAAAAATATTATTACTTGCAACTTAACTACTTCTGTAAAGTTCTCGTGAGAGGAATTACATACAACGCAAATGTATTCCAAACACATAAATGTTTTAATCCTTCTTTAATAATTGCTTGTTTTTCTATTCCTTTTGCTGTCACAATACATCTGCCCTTTTCTTTATCTGGAGGCTCTATCGTTTGTTTGATACCACAAGCTTTACGAATACGAAACTTGATATGGAAAAGCATCTTTCGAAGGCTCATCGTTGAAGTAAATGTTGACGAAGCATATCCATCGACAGTTTCGTATAAATTCCCTACGAGAAATTGAAGCCTTGGAATTATTCGATGAATACACCACATAGGAGTTACTTCCAGAAACATTTGGTTTTGCATAGAAAACTACCATTGGTCAGCTCAAAATATTTCCGACGCAGTTGTAATTGGACCATAGATCCAAGATTTGGTTTTTGAAATATTTCCATACTTGTAATGGCTCTTTCGGAGATCTTGTTGGTAGTTTTGATCCTGGAAGACGTGCTACCCCGTTTCCAGATCCTGTTCTTACATTTTTATTCGGAGCCCACTTCAGGCAGCTTGTAACTCCGACATAACTAGTTTGCACTGTTTCCTCTTCTGTCGCCTTCAGATTGTATATCATCCAATTTCAAATCGCCATGCTCCACATCTGGGCCGCTTCTAAGTCATTTAGAGCCTTCGCTATTAGCATTTCAAGACGTGCCTGCTCTCGTTCGTAGTCCCACATGACTATTATTACAAATATTGACAAGAATAATATGTAAATTGCGAAAAAATTGACCTTTTAATATAATAGATATTAAAAACTCACATGGAGTACGCACATAAAAGCCAAAAGAAAACTGTTGTATCTAAAACCCAAACAAATGTCGTGGCTAATTGGAAAACGCTCTCGGCTTTCTCTTCCAAACAAAATTCTGATTTATGAAGTCATACTAAAACCCATATGGACCTATGGGATCCAGCTCTGGGGATGCGCCAAGACGTCACATGCTAAAGTGCTACAGAGATTCCAATCTAAGACTATCCGAATGCTAGCAAACACCCCTTGGTACGTTTCAAACGAACCCTCCACAACGACCTGAAAATCCCTTACATAGCGAACGAAATCAAGAAACCCACAACCGTATATATCAACAACCTGCCAGAACTCCCCAACAAGCTTATTGAACGCCTATCCAACCGACCAACTGGCACAAGCGACTCTGGCCTACTGATGCTGTAAAACAGCAACCCAATCAAAACTGATGTAACCCCGGGAGATTGGCGCTGACTATAGCTCCTCTCATGCCACAATACCATCATGACATTTACTTAATACTTAATATATTATTAAGAGTAGATTAAGCTTAAAATAAAAAACTATTAATTCAAATAGGAAAAAAGTGTTACACGAGCCCCCCTTTCGGTCTCACATACCGAAAACGTATTTTTCACGGATGCTACAGCACTAACAAGTGGCGCTGTATACTGGAATAAGCTCTTAAATTCGTGAGGGTACTGTGACGACCAGGAAAGGGGGGATAAATCACTAAGGAACTTCAGTTTTGTACTCGGTCGGTCTAGGACAGTGGTATTCATTCAACCTTCTTCCCCTCGTACCTCTACATCCACTTTTTCCCTCAACTTTCTAACTCCAAAGTTGTTGGTGCTGTTCAAATGGCACTCGGGGTTATAGTACCACAATATTATTGACGCGTTAATGAGCACAGCTGCAAGATTTCATTGTTGAGTAAAGTAGGTTAGAAGATAAAGCCATTTTAACATTTAAAAATATTGGGAAAACTACTTTCTCCAGTGCTTGTAAGACAATTGCAAATTAGAAGAGTCTATACCATGGGTAACTATTATTTTGCTACTCAATAAGGAACGCTAGAAATCGAAAAAAACACAATTTCCTTCTGGAAAGAAATGGTTTCCCGTAGATCTGATCATTCATGAAATATGTATACAATTTTACGTACCACTAAGATGTTCTGACGTACCCTTGAGGATACGCGTACCCTGTTTGAATATAACTCGTCTAGCAGACCGTAGACGGGTACCGAAAGATTAACTGTAAATACTGTTTCATCAGCACTCGCAGTTGCCCGTCACGCTGTTCCCTAGAGTATAATTAGTTAGTAATATATAGATTTCTAGCTATATTGTCAGGCAGAGGTTCTTGCATATTGTGCATATTACTTAATTATACCCTCAACAAATGAATATTTACTAAAGTATTTGTAGCTTCTGTCAGCTCTATAGCAGCTGGGAAAAATTATAAATGTTTGAAGGAAAAGCCGTGCACGCAAGTGTTTCTTGCAATGGGTGGGAGTCTATAAGAGGCAGTATTGTTGGTAGTTAGGCGTAATCTTGCGCATCTTTAGGGTAGTAACTAATTAATAGCGTTTGCGAACATACCTCTCTAAGCTGAGGCAAGGTGGGCAGTTAGTTTTACCACTTATATGTTTATAAATAAAGATGGTCTGCAACAGCAGTGTTAGCTAGTATAAGTAGTGACGTCCCTGGCCTGGTTATGGTTTATATCCCAGAAGGCGTTATATGGGGATACCCAAATGATTACGTAATATCTACTTGATATTATAAATGGTTTATATCCCATGAAGCGTTATATGTGGTCACCCAAATGGTTACGTATTATCTACTTGGTGTTATATGTAGTTTACAAGCACTGGGTCCTATTATATAGAAGATTGGTTTGTCTATGTAAGCAGCTATTGGAAACAGTAGCCTGGGAAATATAAGTAGCTATGTGAGTAGATAATGTGTGTGGTATGATTATTTCTTATTTATCTAGAAATCATTCGGGAGGTAGTCAGTCGGCCGAGGTTACATCGAAAATACGCCTACGTCGAATTGTTATTATTAGTATATGATGATGATGATGATGATGATTAATGCAACATCAATGCCAGGATGGCATCGATTGACTTTTATGTGGGGGTGTGGACACTAATGTTTCGCTCGTCCTCGCATGGCTGAGGAGTCAGGTAATATACAAAAAATTAAGGACAATAATTTATTGTTTGTGAGAAAATATAAAAATATTTATGTTTATCAAAGAAACAAGTAATAATTTCTAAAATATATTTGATGCCTGCTGAATCACGGTTGTACCTAATTTGTTTTAAATTTGAAAATTTAAACTTTGTGGTGTTTCTTCCTTAATTAATTATTATTTTACAAAGTGAAGGTTTCGATCATATACGTGCTTTCCGTTTCAAATTACAAGAAATGATTCTGAATTCCTTCATTTAGATTGCAGTTAATGTAGCTTTAGAAGGTAATCTTATAAGTTTCCAAAAGACAAAAATCGCGACGCGTTTTTAGCCCTGTTTATGTAGAGCGGTACGAAAATATCAGATAACAAACTTTCTGCAAGATATGCCCTTAAAGTTATAAAAGGTTCGGAAATAAATTCATAAGAGAATAAATGC
This sequence comes from Limonius californicus, assembly GCA_014611495.1. NCBI lineage: Eukaryota > Metazoa > Arthropoda > Insecta > Coleoptera > Elateridae > Limonius > Limonius californicus. The sequence goes on along the minus strand of JABXWE010018367.1, from coordinate 22,082 downwards.
TCTTCCCTCTGCCTTATGTCGAGCAAATTAAACTGAAGGACAGCCCAAAAGTAAAATACAAACAAATTAATTTCTAATTTAATTTTCGCCCGCGTAATCAAGGGCTTTTTTAATCGCTAATTGAGAAAACGAGTGGTTCTGTAAATATGCCGGGATTGGGGAACATAAATCTGCGTGATGGCGAACAAAGATATGGAAACAAACTCTAATGATGTCCCCACTGGCTATCTTCCGCCCAAACAAGAATCATGAATATTTTATGCAAGCAAAAAATTATAGGGCCTAAATTTAATTCACGAATTTGATGGTTCAGCCGCATAAAGGTCCCACTGGGTTTAATATTTCAGATTCACAAATATTTCCATCTCTATACCCACCCGGAAATGTTATATTATTTGTTGAAGCTATTGTTGAGACGGTATGTTTAGAATATCTCCTTGCAAAGCACGCCGCAAGCACAATAAAAAACTAATGAAAAAATAATATACTTGAATGGAGTAAACATCGAAACAGCGCAGTCTGTTTACCATCATTCAAGATTAAATCAATATAACAATATTTATTTTAATATTCCTTCAAAGAAGTTATGGTAGCAAAACAAGGCGTAGCATGCAGAATTTTATATTTTGTAATACTGTTCCCTCGCAAATGTCCTTCAGTTAATTTACATAAGCACTCGTTAATATAAGTTATGTTGAGACCTGCTACTGAATTCGGGTTAGAATTTAGGTTTGGTAATAATTGGGCTTGTTTAGTTATTAAAGTCAACAGTTGTTGATTGATCGCCTCGTCGGTTTACGAATCTCCGTTTTGTAGTACAAAGCAGTATATTACTTCGCAGCCTGTTTATTGTTAAGGAAAGCCTTTTAAAAAGGTATTATACAGCGTAATTGTGCAATAATAGAATTATATAATTTGCATTTTCAATAAAATCATAATTTTTATTAAGACGAAACATTACAACAGTGTATCCATGATGGAGTAAACTTAAACTTCTGTGGTTAAAAGCTGTCAAAGTCTAAGTGAATCTGAAAAAAGTTAAATAATTAAGGAAGGGCATGAGAGAGTATCGAGCGAGGAAGCTTTGGGGATTTCTCCGCTGATCCTTATGAATCTAAAGTATTGGAAGACGACGTCAATGCTGATGGTATTACTCTAAGGGATTGCAAAGTAACAAATCTGGGCCGAAATAATCAGGAACCACCGAATAAAGAAACTTGACTGTTGCCAATTTATTAGTCACAAAACCAATGCGTTTTGGAAGAGGATGTAGCACGGTCACCTTTGCTGATTGGTCACAGAGGAAATTGGCCACTAGATAATTTGTACTTACCTACCGGCCTCTAATTAAATAGTCAATAATAAAATTAACCCCAGGTGTAGAAATTGCAATAATACCATAAGTCAAATGTAGCTGCAGTAGTATTTACTTACCTCAGGCAGGATGATTGAGCTTTCAGAGTAATGCTCTATTAAAATTTTATTTTTCCAATGTAACTGTAAATAAGAAGACACTTGCTAAACGAATTTAATTATATTAAAAAAGCAGAAGCAGCTTAATTCAAGGAAATCAGTTAAAACATTTATTAGGGTCTACATTACATAAAAACTACTAAATATTAAATTCAAATAAGGTTGCAGCACTTCTGCATTTCATTTATGGATTTCCTGAGGAAATAAACAGCGGATGCAATCAGAACTCATAACAGATAATAGAACACAGACTTACTGATCTGTCCATAAATATTGGGCGATTGTACTCACTGGGGGTTCTCCAACCCCCTACCCTGGATTGGGATTTGAACAGAATACGGAAGCTCACCTATCGGCTAACGGATGTGGTCGCAGTCATCCGTAATCAGAGAATAATTACTACAATTATGCAAATCTTCTGGTGAACCAATCCTCCAGAGGGAACCAGATAATTGGACTGTGTCCAGCTAGACACTTTGTTATTCATGGCAGGCGCAGCGCAACGTCCTCCTCAGCCCCCACATGCTATGGGGAGAATTAAAACTTAATTGGAAATTCCCTCGCGCAGAAGTCAGCTGATGCCGTCCTGGCATTGATGCAACAATCATAATAGTAATAATAACTCGACGCAGACGCCCTTACGGGACCACCTCTACCAGCTGACTGCCTCCCGAACGATTGCTAGATAAATAATGACTAAACGTGCCAAACATATTATTTACTCATATGGCTAGTTATAATCACTGCGCTATTGTTTCTAACTACTTACATATATACATTATTCTTATATAATAACAATAATGTGGCCAAACGCTTGTAAATCACATGTAATAACAAGTTGATAATACGCAACCATTCGGGTAAATACATATAAGACTACATGGGAAATAAACCATAACTTCTATGCAAAACTAGCGCCTAGTTACTAACTACGCTGCCATCGGTAGATTGCCCTGCTCGGCATTTTGCACCCCACTATCCCCGTTTACTCTTAACGTTCCAAGAAACACTTGCACAGTCTGGTAAACTTCTTCACCCTCCCGTCTAAACCTTCTGAAGTCATTCTTATCAGATATTGATATAAGCAAGGAATATTTTTGTAAATATTTATTTGTCGAGTTTACATTTTGTTTACTGCCTAACACCTGAAAGCATTAGTGAAATTAAAATTCGTTCACAATCCGAGTATAATAATCTTGTATGTACTTCTTTTTGAATTAATTATAATGATATTTTTTGAAATATAGCTAGATTTACGAGGGGATATTGATATATAGTTAGCCTGGAAAGTTTCTAGTAACGAAACGTGGATATGGTTGCTATGGTTACAACCATGATGTTTTATAAATAAGTTGTCGAAGTCAAAGACATCCATAAGTGAATTTTTGAAAACAGCATGTCTGAGAAAACATAGAATTTGAAAAAATCGAGTTTCGGTCAGTTATTAAATATTTATTTTTGAAAGGGTTATCTGCGTAGTATATCTTCTCTGGAGTAGACGTGTTTACACTTCCCGTGATTTGGAGCAAACTGTATGGACAACATTTATTATTACAGAAATTAGAAGAAAGAGTACATATATTTTAATTCTGTCAGGATGATTCTTGACTTTTCCTATTACCTCCACATTCGGTGTAGAAGTCAAATAGTATTGTAATGTACTTTTCATCACTTATAATACTGTAGCTGATCGATAGCAAACCTTTGTATGTTATGATAAATTCGTCAAACGATAATTTTGTTCTATGAATTTTGATTTATAATTTAAAAATTTGAAAAATCCTATTAGAATATCTTCTAACAATAACAAAAGTTGAAATTGGCTATAATCTATCATATGCGTGTCATATTTAAATATCATATAAAATAATTCATTTAAAACATAGAAAAAATACGACTACTAAACATCTTCTTACACTCTCGGTCAGATACCGTAAAAGCAGTGGACCGTGGCTAAATAGCTGGAGGCCATTTGTCCCATTCTGTGAGCAACCGATCATTATTAACTACGGAAGTGTTAACACACAGTTCAGGGTGCACTCTCCAACTGATGTAATATCTTTACTAATCATTGCAGTAATAATGTAAATTTATTTACTACAGATAATTGTAGTATATTACTGCAGCCGCAGAGGCTACCTTACTATTCACCTTTAAGATTCTATGGAAAGGTATTAGACTTCGTGGGCATATGATACATCGTTATCGAACTGTATAAAAGTGTACTAACCTAAGAAGGTTACCAACAATATGACAAGGTGTTCCAAAAAGTTCTGACTGTTTATATTTTTTAACTATGGTGGCAGCGCTATATAGGAATCATCAACTATTTAAGATTCGCATTCATCCGGCATCTTCATTTGGAAATTGATCATTTAAGGAATAATCGTGTAATTAATATACCTAATAGAGTTATCTAATTCGGAAAATACTTTCAGTAATAAATCAACATTGCAAGACATAATTGAATACAGTTTGGTATGGTTGTATCTACGTCTAGACAATAATTGGGCATTATTTTACTCAGAAGGGTAACATATCGTTACATTTACATCCGAGTGACATCGATAATGAATACATTTGTAACCTAAGAAATGCAGAAAACTTGGTTGACATATGATATAACGTAATCATGGAACTATAAAAGAACATGATTTGCGCAACTTTCATTCACTATGATATCTGCTACAAAATAATCATCATTATCAGCAATCCTTGTTTTAACGTTTACATTACCTTAGTGTCTACTTAACCACTGACAATTCACGACAATTTGAGTAATAATCCTATAATTAATATAATTCAATAATTGAGTTTTCAGTAGGAAGTCAATATTAGAATGTGAATACCCTGTTATGATTACATGATACATCTAGTTGATACCAATCGACGTTAGAAACATTCGTAACCGAAAAACTAGAGAAGACATGGGTGATATATGACAGAACAAAATCACAGAACTGTTGAAGAGTATACTATAAAAATTACTAACATTACGATGGAAATCGGGATCTGCCTAATTGTGTTTTGACAACCGTGATATATATATATATATATACAGGGTGTTTCACCTCGAGTGTGCCAACCGCAAGCAGGTGGTAGAGGAAGTTATTTTAAGCAAAAAAGTTCAAGTTCAAACATATGTCCGATTCGTTACTGTTATTGAGTTAAATAATTTTAAAGAGTTTTCAATTGCTATCGATCTTAGTAATTTTATATGTAATATTATTAGAGTGTCATGAAATACAAATGATTTAATATTAGGTGTCAGTATACCGTGAACAAAAGACGATTTGACAGTAGTTAATACAGATTAATTAAAATTGTTTAGGCGAATGTTAGTAATAATGAACTTCAGTACTTCAGAATACGCGGATGTAGTGTATGTTTATGCTTTATGTGATGGAAATACTAGAGCTGCATGCCGTGAATATCAAAGACGATTTCCAAATCGACGTCAACCATCTAGAGCCGTATTTAGCAGGACATTTCAACGGTTACGTGATACAGGTAGTATTAATACACATCCCAATGAACGTGTTCGAGTGCATAACGCTAACGACGAAGAAAATCTTATTGATGCCGTACTAGACAATCCTAACTTAAGCGTTCGACGTATTGGGGCCCAAACAAACCTTACAAACTCTTTCGTTTGGCGAACACTTAATCGTGAAATTATGTATCCATACCATTATCAGTATGTTCATGCGCTGCATGATGGTGATAATGAAAGACGAATGCAATTTTGCAATTGGAGTCTGGACCAAATAGCAGCAGATAATACGTTCGTTTCTTCTGTTTTATGGTCGGATGAAGCAACATTTACACGAGACGGTATAAATACAACCCACAACATGCATGCGTGGTCCCTTAATAATCCTCGCAATATTAGAGTGAGAAGCTTTCAAGAACGCTTTAGCGTAAATGTTTGGGCCGGCATCTTCAACAATGCTGTATTGCCAATTGTTTTTTTAAATCGCCGCCTTAATGCAAATGCATACGTTAATTTTCTTCAAAACGATCTTGAAGCAATTCTGGATGATTTGCCACTTGCGCAACGAGCTAGAATGTGGTTCCAACATGATGGGGCACCACCCCATTATGCTAGAAATACAGTTGCTTGGCTGAACACCCAATTTCCTCATAGATGGATAGGACGTGGAGGCCCTGTTCATTGGCCACCAAGATCTCCAGACCTCAACCCTCTGGACTATTATTTCTGGGGACATATTAAACAAAAAGTTTATAGTGTCCCCATAAATACTCGACAACAATTACAGGAGAGGATCATAAATGCTGCTGATGAAATAAGAAATAACCACGAACAAATAGCAAGAACATGCCATTCCTTTATTCGTCGATGCAATGTTTGTATTGTGCCCAAGGGGCACATTTTGAAAATTTGCTTAATTAATATTGTTTATTTATATTTTAGTTTAATTATTTAACTCAATAACCGTAACGAATCGGACATATGTTTATATGAACTTTTTTGCTTAAAATAACTTCCTCTACCACCTGCTTGCGTTTGGCACACTCGAGGTGAAACACCCTGTATATAGGATACCTACCATAGAGTAATCATAATTGTTTTCTAACGTTTACATTTTCCTGCGATCTTAATTCAGCAGACCAGGACTGACTAAACTTTCCATATAACGAGCTGAAGAATTGCTAAGCAGGATCCTCACGGATTTTCTAATAATATACAAGACTATTAAGTAACACCTCAGTAGTGTCAAGAAATGTGATGGAAGCCTCACATGTACACCATGCAGTGAGAAACCAGAAGTAACAGATAACCTGTAAGAGACATCTGCATCATGCGTCAAGGTGCCAAGATCATAAATTGGGTGGATTGCGTAAGAAGAGTAAGCACAATAAACCTTTTAGGTTGAAGTACCTCCAAAACCTATAAAGGAGGGACACAACGATACAACATGATACCTGCGACAGAATATTCATTCAAATTTGACATTTTCCTGTCATCTTCAGGAACCAATAGACAATTGAGGGCAAGATAGGGAATACCTAAACAATTAATGTTATTCGATAGTCGCAATTTAAAAACGGTTTCACTAGGAATTCAATATTGAAGACAAGCGTACCATTATATTGGGTTTCACTAGGAATTCAATATTGAAGACGAGCGTACCATTATATTGACATCTGAGTAAAATTGCAAAACGTTAGAACTAGTACTTGAAAGCCAAAAATTGCAGCGATAGTTCAATACAATAGACAAATGTGAGTCTGGTGATTCAAATTAACAATCTAGAGGTCCGGATTTTACAACACCAGATGTATTCCATGTGTTACCTTAAGTCTTAACCATATCACAATAAACTTCGTTTCATTCAGAAGTTAGTAGAAGAAATTGTTTCAAAAACTAGGTTACCTGTAGTCAAATTACGGCTGGAAATTTTACACAATTTTGTTGAAGTAAGAACCTTACCTTTGGCACCTAATATTATAGCAGTAGATGACACAACACAGTTCCAATATTTTCTGACTTGTTACTCTAACATCATATTATTAGGAACCACCGAATTTTATTGAATAACCCTGTAGATAACGGAGAACCTGCTAGACATGCAAGAGATAATTATTTACATATTGTTAGTATTAACCGTAGAAAGTCAAAGGCAATATTATAGCAATGAGGTATTGTAAGTACAGAAATGTTTGAGTTAAACTTATATATTATACTGACGCACGAAAGTCAACTAAGTTTGGTAAAGGCAATATCTACTATTATTATACTATTACTATTATATACAGATGTTTAATATGTTTATGTATCAATGTACGTATGAATATCTAATTATTGCCAAGTTAATTAGACCATACTTAAGGGACATATGCAAATTCGTAAAGTAGAACAACATTTAAAAAATCATAATGGACAAGTTATTTTAGCATAGAATTATAACTGATTATGCTAAGCTAAAAAAATGCAGGATCGTCTAAATGAAAATGTACAAATCAGGTAGGTAGAAATGATCTCCGACCTTTAACACATAAACGAGAAAAGGCAAGCCAACGTAGGAGATAGCCGGACTTACAACATTAACGTCAACTTTAAACGAGACCCAGGTGGCTACAAATAAAAATCGGTGGAAGGTAGAAGTTCAAAATAATTCAGAGGTGAAGTGAAAAGCACTGGTGAAAATACGCCTGCTTGTCAGTAGCAGCTTATTTTTCATCATAGTCACTCTGAAATAATTTGCTTCTTATAATCAGATAAATTTAAGTACAGCCAATTGTGTTCTTAGAATTTCAATATTCAATCTGATTCGAAGAATAATGAAATTCTTATAATTTGCACCCGTAACGTCTGGCTGTAGCTTTGATAGAGATGTAAAACAAACGGAAATTGCACTTTCTGAGAATCAGAACTATAACAATGCCCGCTGTAAATCAATATTTCCCAATCATTCGCTTATTTCATCAAAGTTTTACAGACGACTTTCGTACAGGCAAACTTTGTAAGTCGCTAATTAAAGGAAACTGACATACATATGGTACCGCTAAAGCTTTGATTTCCATTTACGTATTATGTAACCAGCTTTATAGAATGCTGGGCTGGGTCAGCTACCGTATCGAAATGAATATACACTGAAGATTTATCCAATCAAAGTACATATTGGTAAGTCAATGTATGACTAAATTATATGGAATTTTTCAAGTACTCAATATCAAAATGCGAATTTGACTTTATTCCGTAGTTGCACCATCTAATGTTGATCAAGGTATATTTCGTTAGAGCTTTGAATACACCATGTTCTAACTACCTAAAGAATATACAATTCTTTAAAATTTTATACTTTGCTTATGTCACCATCATTAACGCAATGAGGGTTGCTTTGGAATAAATTATTAAAAACAAGTGTTTACAGAGATAATAAAGTTGCTACAAACGAAGAGTACGTCCACATACATCTTATGTATGATTAGACCTTTGGATATGGTGTAGCTGCACGGAATCTTCACCAAGAACGTTTTCGTAATAGAGCAGTTCCGGATAGACGAACATTCGAAGCATTTCACAGAGGAGTAAGTGGTCGGTGGTCTAGTCGTTAGCTCACTTGCCTTCAGATCCAAAGGACGCGTGGTCGAAACTGACAGAGGTCGGTGTGATTTTTCTAATGGGAATAATCTGAAGTTTAGCCTTCTATCGGATAAAAACTAAACCCGCAAATCCCGTACCACTGCGTTGTGTGACACGCTAAAAATCACTACTGGGTTTGGAAGTATTACTGACAGGCAACATTTATATATAGAGTATAGAATGGGCCAAATATAGTCTAAGTGCAAAGACATGCTTTTAAAACCGCGTTCTAGGTCTCTCCCTATCAAAAACCAACCAAGTGCAACTGGCCGCTGCTGTCCAATTCGGCACGAGAGAGAAGTAAATCACCATCTTAATGTTGAAGAACGGATACTTCAAATTGTGGAGGATAACCCAGCAGCGAGTAAAAGGCAAATTTGAGGTATTTTGAATATTAATCATGTGATGGTTTGGAGCAGCTTTCATGATAAGTTATTGCACACTTTCCATTTTCAAACAGTACAAGCCCTAAATCCAGCTGAATATCCAAATAAGTTACAATTGTGTAGATGACTGCAGCAATGTTGGGTGCGGGTTCCTAATTTTATGAGTAAGATTTTATTTACTGATGAGGCAAGATTTACCACAGAGGGGATGAAAATCCTCATGCTGTTAGAGTAAATTCTCACCAGAAAAGGTATATGATGAATATCTGGTGTGGTATTAGTGACGATTTCTGTATTAAACCCAATTTTCTAGCTCCACGATTGAATGCGCATACTTATATTCGTTTCTGGTAAGAAATTTTCTTAAACTTATTAGACAATGTGCCTGCCATGACACGATATCGTATGTGGTTTATGCATGATGGTGCTCCCGCCCACTTCAGCCGTTAAGCAAGAAATCGTCTAGATAATGTTTTCCCATTATCATGAATAAGTCGAAGTGAATCTGTTACTTGGCCAGCAAGGTCTGCCAATTTGAACCCTATAGATTTTTTTATGCGCGGTTACTTAAAAAGAATGGCCGAGCAAATAGAAGTACCTGACCGACGTGCATTGCGGCATCAGATTGAACAAAGTTATACAGTATTATGTTATATTATATTATATTATATTATTGAAGCATTGTGAAACTTTCTTTGTCCAAAAATTGTTTGGAGGGTCTTTCCGGACATATGTTTACATGCTTTATTTTTCTTTGTTGAGCCGTACCCTTAAGACCCTTACCCTTAAGAGGATGATATCACTTCATATTACACTCGGTATAAATGCAAGCAGTTCGTTTAAAGTATACTAAATTTGAAAAGCAATTCACGTTTACAATGTGTACGAAACAGATAAGCTAGTAAGGCAAGGGCCTGAAATACCTTTAACAGGACCTGCTGTCGACCTATCTACTAGAACATTGAGAGGCGCAGTTAAAGAACAGTTTTCAAGCAAACTTACAGAATACAGAAGACTCTCGGCCCGGCAAAGACAAAGTAAAGATCTGATGGGTAACTACCTCCGCAACCCTAATAAAACAATCCTGCAACTTAGTAGGATTCAAATTGAAGAGTGACAGAACTCCTAACGGTACATGGTACTTCAGGCAAGATCTTTACAACATAGGACTACATAAGACCCCATATGCAGGCTATTTGGTGAGAAAGAAGAAACAGCTTCTCACATAATATTCCTGTACGAAGCACAAGATCGCAGAAAATTCTAAATCTTTGGGGCACTAACCCTAACGAGATGTAACCGCCAGCCAGTATGACCAGCAAACCTCTAGAACTGGTAAAAGGGGGGCAGAACTACTGAAGAGCGGCTTTAGCAACAGAAGGGGGTGCAGAATAGGCTCAAGAGGCCGCAATGCTAAAAGGCATAAAGAACCCTCCCTGTTACTATTCTAACCAATAGATGTGTGCGTAACTAATTGAGAATTTCGGGTAATAACTTGATTTCGAGAGTGAAGAAATACAGGCCAGGGGGTTTAAATAAGAGGACGGATCGACGAAACGTAAGTGAGGAAACGGAAAGATTGGTTTTGCATCTTCTTGGTGTAGAGTGCTGGTGTTTGTGCATGTCATTTATCTATTTGACTATAGTTATTCTACTTCACATAGTGATTGAATAACAGATACTTAGAATGTTATTCTGGTATGTAGTTACAGTGAGATAAATCGTGAATGATGATCATATTATTTGTGTTATACGAGTGTGGTTATGATTGAAGGCTCTCGGAATTTGGCCAAGTGATATTGGAAGATTGTGTGTATGTATATATAGCCACATATGAATTGCAACCCGGAACCACAGGAGCCCCAAAATCCTGTGTTACATGTGCGTGCTTGGCTGTGTCACAGTATACATAGATGGATGGTATTCCTCGCCCGTTAGGGGGTACAAAATTGCAAACAGAGGCCCTAGGCCCCAACAGTCTGTGACATATACGCTCTAGGTAATTCAACCTGTGTCACAGAGACATAGACGATATTCCTTCCCTATTGACTCTTTCGAGGGTACATCAGTAAACTGATTTCCAGGTGTTCACATAACTTAATAGACAATGATGTGGAATAATTTACAATAATGAAAGCGAATCAATGGGTTCAGCATTTGACCAGTAAACTATCCGTTCAACTAAATGAAGCGGGTAGGACCCTCGGTGAGTTGCACTACCGTACTTAATAGATGAGTCGTTTCTTTATTTCGTGTTTCCATATGTGGCGTCGCTTATTTGCAACCCTCGTCTGTCACTGGCGCATGCACGGGTCAATTATTCCAACACTCCCCCTCTACGATAAGTAAGTATATAAGAAATATATCAGCTTGGTTTCTTCGAAACAAACTTGTTTACGTGTTCAATAAAAACTTTCAGTTAAAAGAAAAGAAAAATAGAGTCGGCATTACTAAAAATTCCTATATATAAAGTCCTGAGAAGTGTTAAGTTGTTTCGTATTATCAAGGTATGAAATTTTTCAATGCCCCAAGGAAGCTTGCAAGTTATAAACCAAAACGCAGCTTCAAAGTTTCTGTTTAAAAATTTACGCTGAAAATGCCTCCCCGTATTAAATTATTCACTGAAGTACCCTTTACCCGCACATACAAAGATTATATTGATTCTGGAATCTTGTATATTTTCGCTCACCTACGCACCGCATCTCTGTTTACAAAAAAATATCTTAATCCAAAGATAACACAAAGCTTAGAGTAAACTAAGTTAACTGCAACTTATTTACGTAACATTTCCAAGAACAACCGTTTCAAGTTATTTTGAGAAACTATTGGTAATAAAATAAAAATTAATTAGGTAGAGCTACAAATTATTACAAAATCTGCTTCGTATCCTCTCTCCTAGGATGTCATTTGTGTTTAAGCTATTTTGTATCAAGTTCAGTTGGAACTAATCGTTTTGTTACTTTAATTGCGCCCATATCTGCAAACATAAATATAGCCCTACGTTACTTCCAACTATATTTGCCCTAAATTAACTCTTTGAAAGTTCATATACCCCGCTGTGTCAATGTCCATTCCAATTACTTCATTAGTTGCTGAATGTGTAAAACGAAGTTACGTGCTATTGAAATCAGGTTGCGTGTGTGAAAATTTGTGTAGCGGAAGTTCACGAATGTATAGCGTTTGATTTTTATTGAATAATTATATGCTTGACAGCAAATCATTAAAAAATGCGCCTTTGTTGCGCGGCGCACGGCCGCGTTTTTCTAGAAGTAAAAACTTAACGGTGCTATGCGTAAAGCATTTTTTCGTGTCCGAAACCAAATCATTATAGGAAAAGGGATAATCGTAAAATATGAGCAGTTTTATGAGTTTGCGACATTAGAACTGGCAGCGACTGGGTCATAACAGTCCTTAAAGCCTAACCAAAGGCTCTTAAAAGCTTCTTGCACGTATGTAATAAAGTGAACGATCGTCGCTTTGTACTCCTTCACACATATTATCCCTTGGCCGTGTTAATTTACAATTTGCTCCTGATTTAGAAAATTCACAGAAAATAATTTTGAGATCAAAACATACACAGTAACGAAAAATGTACGTCGGTTAATGAGCTGTATAGAGTGCTTCTAAAAATTTGTTGTCACACGCGCATTTTATGGGTTTTGAACTATATTTGCTAATGTAGCATAGCGATACAACTAACTGATAGCTACACTTATAACACTGAACGTTGTATGCTATCGCGATAACATTGATTTATGGTTCTATCTTAATTAAAAGCTTTAAAAAGATTTGCTGATTAAGTGTTAAAAAGGTATTTTACGGTAGCTGCAGATATTTATATACTATGTTACCCATAGCAAAAAACACAAGCTAGCTATTAATGTTTGTTGTTGATTTGTCATGCTTGGAAGACACAGGCTCAAGATTTCGGAAACTTGTATTTTAATTCTAAAGTACCATATTATATCACTCTAAACTGTGAACTTAAAAAAAAAAGGTTGTCTTTAGGTTAGAAGTGAGCTCCTTGAGGTGTTGTCAAAGAGGCTAAATCTAATTTGATGATGGTAAGCGATACTTGGCAAGGTAGACATGCGGTTCTAGTGTTTTTGAGAAATTAATCGATGACATGGAATTGTTGACCTTAAGACATGACATAAGATTATCATGGAACTATTGGTCTTGGGGAATCACGTCAATCAATCAATAGCTTCCTGCTACTGTTCCTAAAAAATAAGGGGTACAAATAACTCGCAGCTGTAGTTCTTGTGAAACTAAGTTTACTGATAATATCTAACTATTGTTCTTGTTCTCTAGGAAATTAGGTACATCGATAACTCCAAATAATTAATATTAAAAATTAGATATAAAAATATCACGGAGCCATAGTTCTTGAGGAATCAACACTGACAACAACTGTCTTCTTTAGAAATTGTAGGTATGTACCAATAATGCAGTAATACTGTTATAGAGAAGTTAAACTCTATGATAACGTGATATCAGTGTTTTAAAAGATTACGTATGATGCTTATTATGAAGGTATTGTTTCACATCACCTAGAGATCAAGCTTAATTTTTTAATAAGCTCTTGCTCGTGAAAATCATGCGTAGCGACGATTTTCTGTTATTATTATTATTAAGAAATTATACACAACGAGAATGTAACACTGTTGTTTTTGAGAAATTATACGTATCAAATTGGACAATCGGATCAATACATATACAAATACACATTGCTGAAATATTAGGCATTAGTATAATGTCATTGCACTTGGGACATCAGCTGCATGAACAATCAACAGCTGCTGTTCTTATTACGATAATGTAGCGCGCTTGGTTTTTTAAAACTATAGATAAAATTAATATGACAGAAGGTAACTATTAGTTTGAGAAATTAAGACCTGCTATAGCAGGGTGCTTAAAGGTCACTCTTCTAAAAACCACCACGGTACCATTTACTAGAAGAAAGAATCAAGAGGGTCTGGGTCCCCTCCACATAACGATCAACTAATCAATGTGTAGGGAGAGGTAAAGTACTTCGGGGGTAATCTTAGACTACAAGTTTAACTGGAACTAGTACATAGACAAAGTAAGCAGGAAAGCGGATATTACCGTCGCGGTAGTTACACGCACCTATAAGAAATCATGGGGTCTCAGACCAAGCATGGTGTACTGGGTACACACCAGAGTAGTCAGACCAACAATGACATATGCAGTCTTGATGTGGTGGCCTAAGGTCAAGCGGAAAACGGCAATACTAAGACTAAGCAAGATTCAAAGACTTGCCTGTCTAGGCATCACGGGGGCAATGGGAAGGACACGCGACTGTCAAGGAGCACCTCAGGAGTATCAAGAAATTTGATGGAGACCCCACATGCAGACGCTGCAGTGAGGTATCAGAAACCGCAAGGCACATTCTATGCAGCTGCGATGCGCTGGCTGCCTTAGAGACTGAAGTGTCTCCGTAACCAAGGGTAGGCGGACCCAGGAGAAAGGAAAACAATGGCAGGGTACTATTAGTACGAAGAGATAAGTTGTTAAAATAACTTGCTCTGTTGTTCATTGGTAATCGGGTATGGCGATAACCTGTTGCTATTCTTCTTGAGATATTAAGCAAAGGGTTAACGTAGCGGTGTCATCCTTCAGGAAAATCAAGCAAGATGATAACTTGGAACAATTGTTCTGAAGCCATCAGGTTTGACAACAATATAGCTATTGAGCATCGAAAATAAACGCGGGGATAAACAGGCATTGCTATTGTCGAAATAGATACTACAGCTGATGCACAAATAATCATTCTTGAGAAAGAGCGTAACAATAACGTAGCAACATCGTTTCTACAAAATTATGCAGCCTACCATTGTTTTTGAACAATTAGGCTTAGGCCTGGCAATAACCTGCGCCAATGGTATCGAAACAATAAGGCATAACAATAGCATAAAGCTGTTGTTAAATGGAAATGGTATGTAACCGTAATCTAGCGCTGTTGCCTTTAGTATAGTGAAAAATATCCATAACATGAAGCTATTGCAGAGAGACTACTCTGAACAATTTCAGTGTGTTGTACCGTACCGATCGGAGATGATCGCATACATACACCTCTATTTGCCGATGGCCAGTTAGCAATAAAAATCATATGGTTATAGGAGGAGAACGAAGGGATTTGGAAACAGAATATGGAACAACATAACACACAGAAGAATATAATTATTTGAGAGTATTTATATCAGCTGATGGAAAAGATGAAAGGGATATACTGCAGAAGATATCAAGATGAAAAGGGTCACTAGGGCACTACATTCGATACTACGAAACAAAGCAATTGCAAAAAAAACAAGGAAAGTTTTATATAAGACATTATTCAATAGTGGCGTGACTTATGGGTCTGAAGTATGGCTACCGGCTAAAACATTAGAGCGAAGACTGGAGGCTCCTGAAATGAAATTTAGGAGAAGGCGTTCCGGTGTCACTAAAATGGACAGAAAAACAAATAAAGACATTAGGAAAGTAGAAGAGAGAATTAGTGACATAATAGATAATAAACAATTAACGTGGTATGGTCACCTACAAAGCATGGAGGACAATTTTCTCCCTTTAAAAGTATGGAAGTGGGTGCTATATGAAAGAAACGGAAGAGGGCCACGTTATAGATGTTGGACCCTTGAAATTAAAATAAAAATGGAACGTAGAGATTTATATGAATATTACTGAGAAGACCGAGCTGGAAAACGGGAAGAGAGATACGACGTGAATGATTGAAGAAAGCCCGCATATACGTATACATACACATGTATATACATATACGCCTAACGGTAATACAATATTAATTTCTTAAATATTAGAAATATAAATATCTTGAAACAATTTGGTTATCAATAAGTTATGACAACATGGAGCTATAGTTCTGCTATGGTCAGGTTTTACAATAACCTTATGATATTTTTTTACTATTTATTATTAATAATAAAAGTTAGCGATATTGTGGGTTTATTGTTTTTGAGAAAAATAGTTTTCTTGAGAGAGTGAAGGCAGCGCAATTTCTTGTAAAACAGTCATGATGGTAACCTTACGTTATACCCTTTGGAAATAATGCATATCTATAACGTAACCATATTGTTATAATAACGCCGCACACTCTTTTTAAGACTTTAAAGGACAGAAACCAACGTGACGTTATTCTTCTTGAGAAGTTAGGCGTAACAATTAGTTACTATTACAAAGATCCCCAATAATGCTGATAGTATTAGCCACAAAACAATCACAATACTGCTCACCATTGTAAACTCTGTATAGTATTTGGGAATCGCTAGCACCCTATACTGTATTGCATCACAATTTTCGAGATTAGGAAAACAGTGTGAATTGAGTACTTTTACATCAAATAGTTCAAATTCAACTATAAATATATATAAATTGATAATTTCCATTCAATTTCGATAAACACAGAATAAATCACTAATCTATACAAAGTCACATAGGAGTATTCAGAAAAATCATTGGCAATCTTACTGGAGAGACTGACCATTTAAGTGTCGCCTTTCTTGCTAGTCAAAATAGGAGCTTAATGCTCACGATTAATATACCCACAATCCGAGAGGCGAATCGATAATTTGACGAATTCATGAATATACCAATGACCAAAATTGCTAATTTTCAAAGAAAAGCAAAATTCTTGTTTGTAACTACGAAAAGCAGGCCCACTAGAATCAGGGCATATTCTTTGCTTTAACTTTCATTATTTATTCAAATGACATTTTCTCCATTCCAAAGGCAACAGACAACGCCCTTGTAAGTTATGCAGACGGTACGAACGTTTTAGTAGGCGGCAAAAACCTAACAGGATTCAATTGAAATGCAAACGCGCCTCTTAGCAGCATAAAAACAAAGCTCTACCAAATCAGCTTGTCTCTAAATACAGGCGGGATTAATTGTGTAATCGAAGTTAACTGTCATAAGGAGGAAATAGCAAATCTATCTGATAGATTGAGGACGAAAACGAGATAGCTTAAGTCCGGGGATTCGACCGAATAAGCACTCAACCTGAAGTTTCAAATGAAGGGATATGCGCAAATTCAAGTAAAATCTATTCTGCTTCACAGTTTTGATATCGCTTTCCTATCAAAGTAAATCCCTTAGGGAATTTGATTAGTAGTGGATGTGAAGACAGACATTATAAAAAATTGAATGGCATTATAAAAGTTATCTGTGTAAGTTTTTCTCTATAGGTCTGTTTTTAAACTTCAACCAACTTGCAGTAAAGCATTTTGCTTTTACTGACATGTTATACGTATAAGTACTTGCAATGTTGACTTATTGGTTTACCCCGCTTGTCACGATTGCATTACTGTCTAAACATTTCAGAATCTTAGCGTCTAACATACGCTGTTAGTGCTGCTAAACTTTAGAGCATGCACGAATGCAATTAAATCTAATGCCTGTGCGTTATCACAAGGAACATATTTTGCATATATAGCCCTTACCGCCGGGCCTTATTATAATATTTGATAATTAGGGTGGCCGATTCAATTAAAGCCCTACTGACGCACACGAGACTAATTTGAATCGGTGGTGTATCCGCCAACAGGCATGCTTATCAGTTAAGCCGATAACGAGATAATATTCCCGTAAATATAAAATCGTAAATGCAACAGTACTTGGTACTAGTCGGTAAACAGGGTCATAAAGCGTGTAGTACATGCACAGTTAAATTATGAGATAATTTTGAAAACCGTTATTAATGCAATTAGCTCCATGTAGTGTAATTAAAACTTTATGCTGCTGACTGCTTGGTTTTGCGGCGAATATTAATCGATTTATATTTGTATATCAGATTTCAAACTTTAACCTCTTAGTTACGCTGGATTTGAATTAGTTACGGTTATTCAATTGCTGCAACTTCATACCCGCACCAGTACATTTTACTTCTATTAGAATCGGTTATTGCATTTGCAAGCTCTACGGTTTAATAAATACGTTGAGTGAGACGAATGGAAATCAATTCGTTTCAATTTTATAAAAATAAGATGCTAAACGAGAATTCTACGTCAAATGCATATGTAAATACGGAAGTATTTATAATTTTTCCTTTAAATGTTTCCTCAAATGGATTGTTCTAAACGAATAACCAATTTTTTGAATGATTTTTATGATAGTAAATCCGAACTGTAGTAAAATTATTACTTGAAGTTAATTAAGTTATCATTTCTTCTTCTTCTACCCTTGACTAGGGATAATTCCCTGTTTGTCTTGTGCCTCATTCTGTGGAGCAACAAAACCAGCTCTAAGCCCATCTCGCAAGTGGTGTTGTAGGTAGCCTTTTCCCTTTCGGTCGTTCGTCCATACCTATTCCAGCCAATCGGACTTCATCCATTCGTTCGACGTGTTCATTCCATTTTCCTCTTCTTGTTTTTGACCATTTGACCACGTCTTGTGTGTTACATCTTTCCCGAATGGAACTGTTTGTTTGCTTGTCTTGAAGGGTCATGTTTATTGCTGAGCTTAGCACCTTCATTTGTTACGTTCGAATTTTTTGTTTCGCTTTTTTGTTTCTGCCCTGATCTCTGTGGCATAAGTTAATATTGGCCTTACCATGGTTTTATAGAGTGTTCCATCTGTTCTCATATATTTGATTCGCTATACCATACCCCTTAAACATCTCGCAACTTGTAGTGCTCTTGTGTTTTGAGCTTGTATTTCTCCAAGGTGGTCTCGATTACTTGCAGTTTCAACTTCTAGATACTTGAATGTCATTACATGCTCGACTATTGATTGCTCTATTTGAAGCTTGCATCTTATAGGGTCTTTTGATATAACTATACGTTTTGTTTTCTGTCTTTCCAGATCGTCCTCGTTGTCTGCGGTTAAGATGGTATCGTCTGTGTAACACACTATATTAATATTGTGCGTGCCCATTTGATAACCTGGTTTGGGTTTAATTGCTTGGTTAATTATACGTTTCATTACCAGATTATAATAACTAAGTGAATATAAAAAATAATATAATATATGTATCATTGTGGCATTAATGGCTTTGTTGTCTAATAAACCTTCGGAAGTTCTATTTTTGTGGTGGTATGTTTATATATGTCTTCTATTCCTTTTGTGATCTGCGTAGAAATGTTGTCTTCCTTTAAGATGTTGAGGATATCCTGTTTCTTGATGCGACCAAAGGCTTTTGTGAGATGAACAAAGCAAAGGAAGGCAAGGTGTTCGATTGCTTTTTCTGTAATCTATCTCACTATGAAGATCGCGTCCGTTGTTCCTCTATTCCTTGTAAAGCTTTGTGGTTCTCCTGCCATTTTAATTCTTCTTCTAATTTTTCTAGGATAACCGCAATGAATAATTTTGCACCTGTCTTTAACAGTGTGATGCCTCTATAATTGTCTGGTGTTTTTCGGTTACCTTTCTTATAAATCGGCATTGTTATACTATTTTTCCATCGTTTGGCGCTTGTCTATTAGTTAGCATTTTATTAAGGAGGATATGCATGTGTTCAATGAGGTCCTGTCTGCCATATTTTAGCATTTCCAAGAGTCAGATCCTGGGATCTGTCGGTTTTTGAGTTGGCGTATTTTCTTTTTTATTTCTTCTAATGGTATTATGATATCATTATTATTTAAATGGTTTGTTTCGTATGCAAGAGGGGGGTTTTGATTTGGATCTGTTGTTTGGCCAAATATTTAAAATAGCTCATCAATTCTTCCTTTGTTATATGGTTTACTTTAGCATATTCGTTTATGCCTTTGCTTTGTTTGTGCAGTATTCTCCATATCCGTTTGGACACCAGACAGGTCATATTCCACGTCCGTTGAATAACATTCCCAGTATTCTCGTTTTCTTATTTCTTGACTAATCCTGTTTCTTACTTGTTTACATTCTGTTATGTTCTTCCTCGGATGGTGTGCTTTTATATTTCAAGAAGGCCTTCTGTTTTTCGAGGGCTAGTTCTCTTATCTCGTCTGTAAACCAGGGAGTTTCTATTGGTTTCATCTAACCTTTAGATTTTCTTGAACCGAGTGCGTCCTCGGCTGCCTGTAGTATATTTGTCATGATTGTGGACCATATCTCGTCTTCTGTTTGGCTTTCTGGATTGGTAGAGCCCTCGAATGGTCGGTTCTT
This sequence comes from Limonius californicus, assembly GCA_014611495.1. Lineage (NCBI taxonomy): Eukaryota > Metazoa > Arthropoda > Insecta > Coleoptera > Elateridae > Limonius > Limonius californicus. Next base: position 1,997 of record JABXWE010018367.1, on the reverse strand, counting down.
CCAATTTTTCTATATTTATTCTTCCTATTACTGTGGCCTCGTTTTTTGGTGAAGTTGCCACATTTAATTTTATTTTACATAGCCTTAATCCATGTTTCGTTCCAATATTAGCTGAGGTAAGTGTTCTTATGTCCAGTATTCTGCTGTGATAGATCTCTTTGTTGGTTAGTGTGAGATCAGTTGTTGACTTTCGTCCTCTATTGTCCATCCATGTGAATTACGGGGGGTATTGATAAGTACTTAGCCTATCATATAAAACGCCACAATATTTCAAAACAAAATTTTATTTATTCTACATAATCTCCTTCAAGACTAATAGATTTAGCAGAACGTTCATAAAGTAATTCTAAGCCATTTAAAAATAAATCTGGGAACAAATATAAATAGTGCTAAATCCGGAGAATCGGGCGGATGGTCAACCAATTCAAAACAAATTTCATCAATTGTTTGCAGTGCAATCAACGACTCGTGAGCAGGAGCGTTGTCTTGCAAAATGAGCACACTTCTGGCAAGTTTTCCGCGGCTTTTTTCCATAATTTTCTTACGTAATTTAGTTAACAACTTAGTATAATATGCCCCGGTGATAGTTCTACCCCGTTTCAAATAATCTATTAGAATTATCCCATCTTTGTCCCAGAAATCTGAAGCAAGTATCTTGCCAACCGATTTTTTAACACGAAATCTTTTGGTTGGTGGAGAACCAACATGCTTCCACCGGTTGAATTGCTCTTTAGTCTCTTGGTCATAGTGATGGATCCACGTTTTGTCCACAATAACAAGCCAATCCAAAAAGTTTGAGGAATCTTCTGCAAAACGGCGGCAGATTACCGTTCAACTTATGGATGTCAAACTTTGATAACTTATTTATAAAACATCATAGTTATAACCGTAGCAACCGTATTCACTATTCTTTACTAGAAACTTTCCAGGCTAACTAGATATCAATACCCCCTCGTAAGTTATAACTAGTGCTAGTAAAGTTATCACTTAAAATTAACCTAAATTATAGCCATGTACTGGCAGGAGTAAATAAATTAATTAATTAATTAGTAACCTACAAATTATTATCAAAAATCGTTGTAGAGAATGGTGTTTCATAAGATGTAATATATTAATTAATAAAAGGTGTTTACTAAAATATTTACGAATTTTCAATATGCCCTCAAGCGTCAGTATCGACCACTTTTACGTCTGGCATTTCGCTTATGACGTAAATGGAAGCTTAACAAAGTTTCGAGTTCTCAGAAACGTTTACTTTTCAATGTATTTCAGTGAATTTCACTACGTTAACCCATAATTTTTAAAATAAAAACGTAGGAAGTAAAACGCCAACAATCTATTATCTTTTATTTTTAACGCCTGCATAACAATTTAAATTTTTATGTGCAACTCCTCGGCAAAGTCTCATTTATAAAATCTAGTAGAAATTATAAATATACGTGCGCCAAGGAAAAGCACGTGGCCCAGAAGAGTGACAGTGTCCAGCAGTAGAGTTTGTAGTGGAGCATATCGGTAACGCAATAAATTAAAAAAAAATTCTGAATAATTAAGACATAAGGAGGCCTGAAACAATCTGCTCATATTTTAGGCGGAAATTATCCTTAGAAACATTGTAAATTAGAAGGAGCTTATTATTGCCCGTAACTTTGAACGGCAAAAAATATTAATTTGATCAGATTTTCCTCCTTCTTATTACGCAAATATTTAGCGGAACTCCCTATTGAGAAACTTCAATAACGTATAAAAACGTTGATTTCTAAAAAGACTGATTCAATAAAGTACGCTTTTACATTTTACGAAATCGAGTTGCTAACAGAAATCTACTTTGCTTTTTAAGTAAGATTTGAAGAATGTAATAGTCACTGAATTTAATTTAAGGTTATGCTACCACACAAAATACCTAGAGATACTATAGTCAGTACAGGGTGGGAATGGAATAGTTAGTCAAGCTTTAGGAGCGAGTTTTCCAAACCAAAATAAGAAAAAAAGTTTATATG